>JAUZST010007205.1:0-14327 GCA_034779995.1 Parotocinclus haroldoi | reverse complement strand
TGTGTGTGTGTGTGTGTGTGTGTGTGTGTGTGTGTGTGTGTGTGTGTGTGTGTGTGTGTGTGTGTGTGTGAGTGAAGAGCAGGGCGAAGATGCCGGTGGACAGGCAGCGGATGAGGCCCTGGATCGAGGAGCAGATCAACAGCGGGAAAATTAAGGGCCTGATTTGGGTTAATAAGGTGACATTTTCCTCGTCGTCGTCGTCGTCGTTGTTGTTGATGATGTATTTTCACCCAGTTTTGATTCCCCCTGGACTGGTTCACACCACTGGTGGCTCAAGGATTAGGGCTTTGGGTCAATCCGGAGGTTGTGAGTTTAAATCCAGACTTCGCCGGGCTGCCCTTGGACCCTTCAGCTAGGGCTATAACACCACGATTTCTTGGCTTGGACTTTTCTTCCGTTATCGTCAGGCCGATATTAAAGTATCTGGACCGTTATTCGTTAGACACCACGACGGCTGGGTCGAGCTGGGGTCATGACAGCGGGGAGGCTTGGTACTGCAATGAATTAATCCACACATTTGTTAACAGGAGGAGAAAATCTTCCAGATCCCATGGATTCACGCTGCCAGACACGGCTGGGATCTGGATAAGGACGCTCCGCTCTTCATGAACTGGGCCATTCATACAGGTGTGGTTACGTTTTTTTTCGTAAATGTAGTGAAGGTGAGGCAAAATGGGGCTCGGTCTAGAAATCAAATGATGGGCTTGTATGAGGGACCATTAGGACGGGCTTGCTCCATTGACAGCAGGTAAACGTATGCGAAATACTCATTTGGTTAGCGCTTTTGGGTGGCAACCTGTTCAGAATGAACATTAAAAAAAAAAAAAACGACACATTTGACCTTTTGTTATTTATGAGAAATCTCCGTTATGACGTTTTTTTTTTTTTTTAAGTCTTTAATTGGTACAGGCTGCAACAAGAACAATTAAATCTACCAGAAAGGTTTTCGAGGAATTTAGAAGACCTAACTGTGGTCCTGAGGAAGTTTTTCCTTTCCACTGTCGCCCTGGGCTTGCTTAATTAGGGCTGTGTGCGGCGTAGCCATTTATAAAGGTACTTTGAGAAGCGAGATAAACTTGCCTTGACTTGCCAGTGCTGTGACTCGATCGTGACGAGCTTCTGCCAACCTGGGAGCTTGTTCTCCTGCACAGTGCGCATACTGACGCCCCGTCCCACAGCTCGCGTGTCTGCGTGCACGTCGCGGTTACGACTTCCTGCCCGCAATAACACACGCGGCAGCGGGCGTGAAACGATGAGTCATTCAGTCAGATCAGAGTTTGATAAGTCGAGTTTCCAAGCAGCAGCGTTACTTGAGATCCTCTAAGGCCAGTCCCAAAATTGAGCTAGCCTGGGGGCGCCAGTGGCAAGGAAAAAGCCCCCTAAACCTCGGGAGATCCAAGACCTTAAAAGTGACCCGACCGGCCTGGGTGGCTTAGATGATGACTAATTAATACAACTAATTTATCTAGGCAAATAGGTTTGAGGTAATGGTTGAAAGAAAAAAAAAAAGAGTAAATATAACAGAAAAATGAAACGTTGAATAAAATGGCGTAAAAAATGCTAGGATTTTGAATCCTCACCGAGAGGGCGCTCGGTGGCACGTCGTCCCCCTGCCAACCGGAAGGAGCGAGAGAGTCGGTGCCCTCTGGTAGGACTGGTTAGTGTGGATGGAAATGACTTGAACTTGTCAGCCTGGCTTGGACGTGACCACCACGTCATGGACCTTTCCCAAATCCTCCCAAAACCATCGCTACGTTTCCTGTCGTCCACAGTCCCGGCTTCTCCGACTTTGGCTATGAGGGGTGTAGCGGTGCTGTGTGAAATGGGTGATCTTGTTGGGTGTCGGTCTGTTGCTACGATACGAATGGAATCCTCAATTCCATTTTCAGTCGCCTACAAATGCTTTGAACTTTTTTTTTTTTTTTTTTTTTTTTAAATAATTTTTTTTTTTGATAACGCTTAAACCACAAGAGATACTGCAAATCTGATTGCACCGATCGGTTTCCGATACAACTCCCATCTTATTTGATACCCAACACGACCACGTTCAGATTGGAAAAAAAAACAAAAAAAAACTTGCCCTCGATCCAACAGCTTCCAAAAGCTGCCTTCCCCCTCATCTTTTGTTTCTGAAAGGTGACTTTTGACTCGCCCAGCAAAGGCTTGATTTGCTTTTTTTCCCCTCTTTTGCAGGAAAGTACCATCCTGGCGTGGACAAACCTGACCCGAAGACATGGAAGGCGAATTTCCGCTGTGCCATGAATTCCCTCCCGGACATCGAGGAGGTTAAAGATATGAGCATGAAGAGTGGAAGCAATGCCTTCAGAATGTACCGCATCCTCTCCCCGATGGAACGAGCAGCCAGGAAAGGTACGGCCGCGTTTAAGTTTACGTTCCCGCACCTCGTGCCTAAGCTGGTCCGACCATTACCAAAGGGTGAGCAGGGACACGTCACTACCCAGCATCCACCACTCTTTCTACTTTTCCAGGGTCTCTTAATGAAGTTCTGCTCTCTACCAGCTTCTAATGTTTATCTCCCGCCCCCCTATAAAACCCGAATATAACCGAGAGCGTTCTGCTCACCCGAGAGTGTTTGATTTTTATTTTTTTTTAAACCTATTTTGAATCCTTATCTCTCACACACATGTTAAAGTCTGTTAGTTGAAGGTGACTTCGACCTGAATTATTCATTATAATATAAAGTGACCCCTGGTTGGGCACCATGGCCATATGCTCCCCCCCCCGCCCCTGGCCCCGCCCAACCCTAACCTTTAAAACAAAAAAAAAAAAACATCCTCCAGTCCATCAAACCATCCACCCAAAATAGAAACTGGGTAGTACACGAAGCAACAAAATATAACAAGTATGGATTTGTAAAAAAAACCCAAAAAAAAAGCACAAACACAGAGAGAACGGTTTAAACGAAGGGTTGAGCCACGGTTGTTTTGGCAGCATAGCAACCGAGGGGTGAGACGACCCATAACTACCGGGTTTCGGTTCTTCAGTTTGGCAGTAAATGCAGAACAGAGTCATTTAAATAAGAAGCTTCCGTTTGAGGTTTGCTCCGGCTCACAGGAAACAGCTCGTCCTTTAGCTGTAAGACATTTTGGTTAGAGAAGTGATCTGGCTAGAAGGCCTACCTACCAGAATCTTTATATAGACCCTTATATAGACCTTAAGTTGGTCAGTGGACGGTCCGGTTAGGCTGCAGGCGGTCATCAGCGGCTGGTTACTTTAGGTCCGGTCGACAGTAACGTGGCACGTTTCAAACATGATAATTCTCGGGTTGTTGTGTCTGGCAAATTAAATTAATTAAATGAATCCACGTTTCAATAAATTCAGCACCGTGACGAAAACGAAACGAAAAATGACGGAACGGAACTGGAAATTAAGAGCACGCTGTTATTGCTAAAAACGTAGCCAATGCTAAATTTTTATTTTTTTAAAAAGCATGTAAACCCCGCCGATATTATAACTAAGGAGTGAGACGTCTTGGATACTAAGAAAACCGAACTAAACCTAAAGGGAAACTTAAATTTATAGAACTTGAGCTCAGATGTTAAGGATCGGATTGGTTAGAACTGAATGCTAAAACGTACTTTGCTGATTAAACCAAACGTTAAAACTAAACACGTAAAATCACTAAGAGAACTGGGACGACTAAAAAAAGAACGATCGGTAATAAAACTAAGATTAGGAAACATGAATAAGGGGGAACCTGAATACAGAGTGTGAAGAGAAACGTTTAAAGGTAAACCAAGATTAAAAGCACATTTTGTTATTGCAAAAAAAAAAAAAAAAAATATGGCAGCCAAGCTAAATCGTATAAAATAAACGCGCAGGAAAAAGGATATACTAAAAATAAAAAAAGGATGTAAAAATTTAAAAGCACATTGCGAAGTAGAATGGCTACAAACATTATAAACGAAGTTTCGATTGAATCAGCACTGTAATGGAAACGCAGGCTGAAATATTTCAAACTAAACTAAAAAAAAAACACGAAGTTATTACTAAAAAAAAAAACAAAAAAAAAAAAACTTTAACTACAACCAAGGTAAATCGTATGAAACAAACACACAGGGAAAGGCCAGTACTAAAAATAAAAACGTTATGAGTAAGGAATGAAAAGTTGTAGATGGTAAGAAAACTAAACATTAAAGGATAGCATTGTAATAAAAAAAATAAGTCAAGATTTCTTACAATTTAAAACTAATATTAGCTTGTAAAATTAAAAGTTGCTTTAGCAAAACCCAAGATTAAAGCTAAACTAAAAATAAAATCAGTGTAATAAACTAAGAAAACAGAAACGAGGCAAAAATTCCTACTAAAAATAAGATTAGTAAACATGAATGAGAACTAACATGAATACAGGATCTATACAATAACATTTCAAAGTAAAATAAAATTAAAAGCACACTGTAAAAAATAAACATAACACGGGAAAAAGTATATACTTAAAAAAAAATAAACATGTAAAATCCATTACCGTTATGATTAAGGAATAAAAATAAATAAACTAAAGTGCATTTAAAGATTGGCATTGTAATAAAAAAATCAATACTAACACTAAAACTTCTGCCAGAACTTGAACTAAATACACGATGTTCTGAGGATAAGATTGATTAAAAATTAAAACTAAAACTAACTTATAAAATTAAACAAGTTACCAAATTAAAAGTTATAGTAGCAAACCCCAAGATAAAAACTAACCTAAAATAAAATCAGCGTAATAAATTAAGAAAACTAAACTAAAATACATTTAAAGATGTGATTGTAATAAAAAAAAAATCAATACTAACACTAAAACAGCATAAACAGTAAAACAATGTTTTTTTGATTAAACAAAAAAAACTGAAGGTTAAAACTAAAGTAAAATCAAGAATGGAATCTAAGAAATCAGAAACAAATCAAAAATCGGTAATAAAAATAAGGTTCGTAAGCCAAATTCATTTCAAATAATCGTTACAAATGACAAAATATTGTCAGGAAAAGAATACTAAGAATAAAAAGCATATAAAATCCACTAGTAAACTTCAAGGATTAGCATTATAAAATACACAAGAATAAAATCGATACTAGCACTAAAGCAACTGAGAGAAAAAAGGATACGATTTAGTAAGTATAACATTTTTATTACATTTTCAAATTAAAATTGAATCATTTTTTAATTACAAACTAAAAGAACGAAAAAAAAAACGCACAGGAAAAAAGGAGATTCATAATCAGTAATAAATATAAGATTAAAAAAAAAAACCCAACGTAAATAGGAAGTAAATATTATTTCAGCGACATCCAAACTTATTGTAATAAACCTGACACATTTAAAGTTCCTGATTTATAATAAATAAAAAATCACACAAATAAAAGGAATTGATCCCCCGTCCGGCCTGTCCCATCTCACACAGTAACACCCGTCTCTAAACGAACAATCCGAAAATGAGATATTTTGTTCCTAACAAACCCAAAATCGTAAACTTTGTCTGTCGATTTTGTTTTAGCAAAGAAGAAGAAGATGGAACGGGAGGCCAAAACAAAAGTAAGCACCGATTCTGCTGTGACAATTTGCATGATGAGTGTTTTTAGAAAAGAAAAATTAAAAAAAAAAAAGTTTTGATTTCTGACTGGACTGCTACGTTTTAGCCGCCTGTTCAGAGACGGAAAGCAAAGAGCAGCGAGCCGCAGGGGAAGGAGGAGACGCTGCCTGATAGCACGGTTAGATCCACAGGTGAGTTTCTTAGATTCCAACTAAAAAGTCGTTTTTGTTTTAGAAATAAGAGATTATTTAAAAAAAAAAGAGGAAGAGTTTCTTGCTCCCTTCCAGAGCAATAACTGTAAAAGTGTTCACGTTGGGGAAGATTTAGTTATTGGTGCATGGGTCGGGGTCAGGTCTGGGTCTGGGTCCAGGTCCGGGTCAGGTCAGGGTCAGGGTCTTTTCTGGGTTGGGATCTGGATCTGGGTCCGGGTCAGAGTCTGGGTCTATGTCAGGGTCAGGGTCTTTTATGGGTCTGAGTTGGGGTCTGGGTCTGGGTCTGGGTCTGTGTCCATGTCTAGGTCAGGACTGGGTCTAGGTCCATGTTCGGGTCAGGGTCTTGAGTCTGGGTCCATGTCTGGGTAAGGTCAGGATCTGGGTCTTTTTTGGGTTGGGATCTGGGTCGGGGTCTGGGTCTTTGTCCATGTCAGGGTCTTTTATGGGTCTGAGTTGGGGTCTGGGTCCGGGTCCATGTCTAGGTCAGGTCTGGGTCTTTTCTGGGTCGGGATTTGGGTCTGGGTCCATGTTCGGGTCAGGGTCTTGGTCTTTTCTGAGTTGGGATCCGGGTCCATGTCCATGTCTAGGTCAGGTCTGGGTCTTGTCTGGGTTAGGTCGGGTCGGGTATGAGGGAGTGAGCATCTCTAATGAAGACTATTGAAATAACTGTAATGATAAGCCAGATGACTCTAATATGCTAATAATTAATCTTTATTATAGAATGTTATTTGATCAGACTAATATGAATATTAACAATAACGACAATGATTCTTTTAATTCTTGTATGATGAAAAAAATGTGTTCAGTTTGAGCAGCAGGTTAAAAATGAGACTTTGTGGAATCTGCTGCTACTAACAAACTAACGACTGACTTGTCGTGGCACCATGCATCACTACACCGTAACGATGGGTGGGTTCGAGAAAAGAACATCTGGCAACCCTGACCTCAAAGCCGTTTTCTGTTGATGTCCCCTGGGCAGAACCCGTTCAGGACAGCGACGTCAGCTCCCAGAACAAGGCGCTGATGAACGATCTGCAGGTTTGCGCCGTCATCGAGGTCACCACCGAGAACGAAGAGTCCGCTGTCAGTTCCACCCAGGCGCCCCACGGCTTCCAGGTCTCCCCCTGTTCATCCCACGTTGGTACGTTACGCTCCTCAATCCAGTGCCTGTAAATCCCACCGGGGAATGTCACGATTGTTTTAAAACGATTTCAGAACACATAAATTCATATCAGCCTTCAGACTGTCTCTAATGCGTCACTTTTCAAATCGAAAATGTTTGTTTTCTCTAACAGGGAGCGACATCGAGAGCACGTGCAGTGAGGACGACGGGGGGGTTTGTATAAATATTACACACTCGTTCCTTTATTGCACTTTATTATAGGGGGGAAAAAGCAAGCAGTTCAGGCTAAAGAGTAAATAAAAAGGCAAGCAATAAGTGCTTAAGAAAAAAGAAATAAATTAAAAAAGTAATGAAGGCTACGGAGAAAAAAACTGAAAGTCTTGAGACTTACCATAGTCTTAAACATGATGAAAGAAAGATGCAGGGATAATTGATTAATAATCACATCCCAGGAAAAGAAAATCCTGTATAGAAACCCAAAGATGCAGGGATAATTGATTAATAATCACATCAGAGCGAGTAAAAGTAAATCCTGTATAGAAACCCAAAGATGCAGGGATAAACGATTAATAATCACATCCCAGGAAAAAAAGGAAACCTATATAGAAACGAAAAGATGCAGGGATAAACGATTAATAATCACATCCCAGGAAAAAAAAGAAATCCTATATTGAAACGAAAAGATGCAGGGATAAACGATTAATAATCACATCCCAGGAAAAAAAAGAAATCCTATATAGAAACGAAAAGATGCAGGGATAAACGATTAATAATCCCATCATAGAGAGAAAAAGAAATCCTGTATAGAAATGAAAAGATGCAGGGATAAACGATTAATAATCACATCATAGAGAGAAAAAGAAATCCTGTATAGAAACGAAAAGATGCAGGGATAAACGATTAATAATCCCATCCCAGAATGGCTTTTTTTTTAATATGTACCGTATTTGTTTTCTATTTAAAGTTGTAACTTGAACCGTTTATTAAACTCGGAGTCGACGGTTTTTCTTCCCTCCTCAGCCTCAGGACCTGTCGGTCAGCTCCAGAGAACCCGGTACGTCCGTTCTGAGGACAGCGTCCGGCCTGGCAGACAAATCTCGCTCCTTTTTTTCTTCGGAAAGGACGAACTTTTGGGTGACGAGCTGCCGAGAGGAATCGCCCATGATAAGCTACGACGTGGAGCCCTGGCGCCCGTTCCTTAGCTCGCTAAACTTCAGCCTGGGCTCCAGCTCCACGTCCCGCGCCAGTGTTATCATGAAAGCGGTGGACCTGTCCTCCAAAAAGACGTGAGGCAGGGGGGAGGGGAGGGGTGGGGGTGGGGGTGGTGGGGATTCGGGGTTCAGCTGAAGTTTTTGGTGCTATGATTTTTGCGGCGATGCTGAATGTAAACACATTTAAGGCCGTGCAAAGTTCAATACTTTAATTAGCGGTTTAAATTTTCAATATTCAAGCTCGAACCGTAAGCGGCGAGATCAGGATTTGAACTGGATTATCCGGATTTGGGAAGCGGGGCGATGGGGGGGGCGTCGTCTATAATTCCGAGAGAGGCCTGTTTGGGGATGAGGAAGGGGGTTTTTTATGTGATAAATATTAAACTACTGCTTCATTAAAACTACAACTAACTTTAGAACCAGAAGCTTCCCGGTTTCCTGTAAATAAATCAGACCGCAGATCAAACATAACCCGCAATAAACGACACCGGCGTAATCTGCGTTTACTTTTTAATAATGGCCTTTTTTTTTTTTTTTTGGTAATGAATATTGTGTAAAAAAATGTAATCTTTAAAACCAGGCAAAATATTCACTTTAAGTTTATCAAAAGCAATAACAAATAAAACTGATACTTGAATGTTACATTTTAACTGTAAAAAAAAAAATTCAAATTAAGAGCACAATAAATTAGTGCTCAATTGCCAAACAAAGGCCAAGCTAACATAAGTTAAAGAAATGTGAATTATAATAATAATAATAATAATAATAATAATAATAAAGAAAGAAACACAGGTGGAGATTTCGAACACTAAAACAAAAAACTTTGAAGAAAAATCGCACTAAACGTTTAAAACAATTATGGGAAGCAAATAAGATGGACTAAAAGTGAAACTAAACTTTTATAAGTAGCAGAAGTCCCAAAAGAAAACTGTAAACTAAACTTAATGTAACGTTCAGTACAATAATCATAAGCGCTGAAACAAAAATCGACTTTTTTTTTTTTTTTTTTTTTTAATACAAAAACGTGTAAATATCGAAGGATTTTAAATGAATTAAACCGAATGTGTTTGTGGTAGAAATGGATTTCTGTGCTATAAAATGATTTAAAAAGCTAAATGCGATGTTTAATGGAACTAAAAAGTGAAGCGAGTTTAGTGTTCTAATTTATATTCGTTTGACAGAAAATGAATCTTTTCGCTCGTTTTGTTGCATTTTTTAAAATGTATTTATTTTTTTTTTTGGGAGCGAACGTGCCTTCTCACTTAAACGTCGAGTCTCATCCAGTTCTGTCGAACGTTCCTGGTTCGCTTGATTGCGTTTCTCTTTTAGTTTTGTATGTTTTTTTTTGTTTTTGTTTTTAAAGCTATTTGACTTTGCATGGCCTGAACAGAAAACATACCTCAACCTTCCAGAAGACTTTTTTTATTTTTGAAAAACAAGTATCTGGAATTACCTCAGAGACTGCTCCGTCACTCGTTGCACATGTCCGTTACACGTTAATTTACTACTTCGTCCTCTGTACGGTCAGCACACGCACGCTAACGTTGCTGTCCAAGTCCTCGGTCGTTTTCTGATTGCCGGCCCTGACCCGGATCGAATTTGTTCTATGGAGATGAAAATCGCCACCAAGGGGGAAACTGTTGGCGTGAAAGGTTTACGTGGACTTGCAGCTGCACCAGGTCCGGAACCCGAGATGGGGTACAGTGGCGAGGCAAAACTTCACTTCCCAAAATTGGGAGTCTTTGGTTCAGTAGGGAGCACGGGGTTTGATCCGGTCCTCGTTTTAGAAGTAGCTCGCAGCGTTTGATGATTTGTTTGAGACACTACATCACACACAAAGCATTTGTACCTTTGTTTGTTTGTTTGTTTGTTTTCGGATCCGGCCTGTCACTTTTTTTTAACGGTACCTGGGCGTTTGGTCACCCCCAAATGAAAAGCGCTGAACCTAGAGAGATGTTTTTACTGATCTGTTATAAGTCCCGAAACTCGTGTGGGGGCGGAGCCATGTTTTTTTTAAGCGTCTGCCAGGACTCGAACCCATGTGACTGTGATGATGGACATCCCTGTATGTCATGATGCCTGTCCAAATGCTAAATGCCACCCTCCCTCTCACTCGGGCCAGTGGGTGCGTCCCGATCAAATCTTTAAGGCTCGGCTATGCAGTGGATGGACCTGCTGTAGCGCCCTCTGGTGGCGTGGGCGTGGTGCACAAGGGACGGGGGGAATTCACAGAGAAGTGCCTGTTGTGATTTAATCCAGCCACAGATTGTTTATATAAAAAAAGGATTAATTTAAGCTCACAGACTGTGTGTGTGATGAATTTAATAAAGTGATGTTAACAAAAATGGGATGCTTTGATGCTTTCACAACCTTCATTACGTGTTCCCGAAGTTTTGGCTCGAGGTTCAGAAAGGATGAAAAAACAAATGGAAGAAGAAATGAAAATATCGACCAAGATAAGAAAAAAAAGGGAAAAAAAACAAAACATAAATAATCTATTTATAAAGAATAAAAATAAAGGGAGAAATAGAAACGAAGAAAGAAAAAAATCCAAATAAGATTTTTTTTTTAAATTGAAAAAGGAACAGAAAAGGAAGAAGAAAAAAGACATGCGATTTTTTGGCATGTTTTCTAAAAAAAAAAAAAAGCTCTGATTTTTAAAAATTAAAAACAAGCACACTGTAAAACTTTAAAATAAAACAAATGGATACAAAAGGGAGAAAAGGAAGGATATAGAAATGAAAGAAGAGAGAAATAAAGTACAAAAGAGGAAACTAAGCAAATTCAGGACACGATAAATCCCTAGAAAAAAAAAGAATAGGAAGGAAAAAAAATCTCAGAAAAATGAGATTTTATTTAAACAAAAACAAGCACAAATTAAAATGCGTTATGTAGAAAATAAAAATTGATTTAATGGAATTAAACGAAAAAAGAAAAATACAGAACAATACAAATATAAAAAAAAAAGGAAAGATAAAAGGAAGGAGAAAATCTCGACAGCTTTCTAAGAGAAATCAGGTTTTTTGAAACAAAAAGAAAAAATGGAAAAAGAAAATACAGAACAAATAAGGCAAAGAAAAAAGGAAAGAAACAGATAGAAAAGGAAGGAAAAAAGTAGAGAGAACAGAAAAAAAAAACAGGTGAAAACTGAAATCCCGAAAAAGAAAAACTGGATCGATTTAATAAAGACGAGCACAATTTAAAATCAAAATATAGAAAGTGGTTTATTGTAGTGTCACATCGATTTAAAAAAACCAAAAACATTGTACACACATAATATAACATTTGAATATAAAAAGTGAGATGGGAAGCACAGAGTGGGGTTAGTTAGTGTTAGTAGTGGTGTCAGTTTGTTACAGAACAGGAAAAAAAAAAACAGTGCAGGATTTTAAAAAAAGGGGGGGGAAAGTGGCTTCATTTCATGGGTAAATTTTCGTAGTTAAACAACTCCTACAGCAGGACTGTGCTCAATGCCGTCTAACGAGGGACAGTACACAAAAATAGAAAATAAAAACAAAAAAAAAAACCAGTAAAATCACGTAGCTGCATGGAAAAAAAAAACGGCGCTTTACGTTACGGTTCCTTTAGCCGCCGTTACTCACTTCACTCGATTTTCTGCTGCCTATTAGTGGCTAAATACTTTAGAAAAAAAAACAAGGTATTCTTACTTAATAAATGATTATAATATAAACACTTATTAATAATCACCTGTTACTTCATGATCATATAAAAACATGATTAAAACAGCAAATTTAAACGATATTATTCGTATAAACATTAACAGGGAAACTATATATATATATAAAAGAATTGTTCTTAAAAAATAAGTCTGCTATGAAAAATAAATCGACCAGTTCGTAATAATAATAATAATAAAAATAATGCTTAAATATAATAATTAATTACAAATAGCTGTATAATAATACCTGCCATGTTTAGAATAATACATCATTATTTTGTTATTATTATTATTATTTATAAATAAAAAAAATACCAGGATCATAAACCATATTAAAAGCTTCATATTATCATAAGACTGTTCACAGATAATTGACAAAAAAAAAATCAAATATAAATCACAATTTTTTTTTTTTTAAATTAAGGACATTTTTCGGATTGGTCCACCTGACTGTTAGTGGCTAAACATTAAAATATCCCATAATTCTTACCTAATAATGAAAAGCAAAGGTGAAGGAGGAAGTAAGAAGGGAAGAAGGTGTTCAGGATCAAACCTCTGATGATTTGGACAGCAGGTTACAGGATTAAAGCTCGAACCGTAACATAAAGCGCTGAAAACGTTACAGCTTTCCAAACTTCATAGCAGTTCAGTGTTTATTAATTAAAACGTTTGAAAGGCTCCGTCTGTCTTTCATCACTTCTCAAAGTAAGGCAGGTAAAAGAACCTGAATCCCCTCCGGCCTCGAACGGCACAGCTTATGTAGATCACATGGTAAACTGTACAACAACAACAACAACAACACAATCAATCATACTGCTACATACAAACATGTTTCTGTTTCTATTACTCTTATTAATTAAGCTCATTATTCTACATTAAAACTCCAGAGCCTGTCCTGCTTTGTGATTATATCAATAAAATATAAAAAACATTCATTATACAGTGTAATAAATATCTAACAAACATAAGCTAATATTCATTACAAAATAAAATCTCATTATTGTTACTGTTTTTTAAATTATTATTATTACTGTTAATTATCATATATAAACATTATTATTATTAAAATAGCAGATTACTATATTATAAGCATAACGGATAATACTATTAATAATATAAATAAATATAATAATATAAATAAAAATAATTTCCTACTATATATAAATTTCCTCGCTCTATATAAATAAATATATAAATAAAAATATGTTTATAAATCATAATAATCTGCAATTAAAATAAATTAGTAAAAAAATGTATTAATTATTATTATAAATATTGTTAAATAAATAAATAATAATAATAATAATAATAATAATAGAAAAGAGCTTTATTATATTACTATTACTGCCAGGTAATATATTACATAACTATATATATATAGTTATTAAAAAATATTTGTTATTATTATTTATAATAATAATTATTGTTATAATAAATTACTTTCATTATCATATATAAACATGATTAAAACAGCAGCTATATTACTGTTAAAAACAAAGTAGACAATACAATATATAATCATAATAATTATAAAAAGATTAATAAGTCTTTAAGTTTATAATGAGTCTCTAGGAAAAATTATTTAATAATAATATACTTTTTAACGCGTACAATATTAACGTATAATACTTTATCAATGAACGAACTAACGAACGAATTAAATCTCAAATGCTACGTCAATAATATCTGCTATGTTTTTAAAATAATACACAATTTAGATTTATTGTAACTGAATTAGTTTTTCTATCGTTGTTGTTATTATTATTATTATTTAAAATACCAGTCTGATTATATTCACCGCTCACAAAACACACACGTGAGCACGTGACCTCACAACGTATTGCTATTATCATCTCAATCAAACTCTACTGGATTTGGATGGAGTTTATTTTAAGAACTTACCACCAGGAACGAAGAGGAGGAACCCGGAGACGAAGAAAATGGCACTCGAGACTCCTGATGAGACAAAGAACACAACAGAGTTTGTGTAACACAAACACAACACACACACGCACACTGTCCAGAGAACAGGTTTCAAACGTTAATTTTACGAAGCATAAATGACGGTATATAACAGATATATTCTGTTAAAGCTGCTGGTTGAGGTTTTTGTGTTTATCTAAACGTGCTGAATCTCACCTGCATGTGGGTTTAACTCGACAACAATGCCTGTAAAAATCAGAGCTGAGAGACAGAGAGAGATTCATGACTAATCGTGTGCAGACGGAGGGTTACAGACGGCTGAGCTTCAATCTTACCAACTCCAGTGATGAGGAGGAGGAACGAAGCGAGAACCACTCTCCTGTTCTTCTTTATTAAGGGATGAGACGTCCAGCTGTGAACACACGTGCACACGCACACACACAAACTAATTTAGAGGAGAGAGTCATTCAGAGAAACGAAGAGTCATTCAGAGAGGCAGAGAGTCATTTAGAGACCCAGAGAGTCATTTAGAGAGGCAGAGAGTCATTTAGAGACCCAGAGAGTCATTTAGAGACCCAGAGAGTCATCTAGAGACCCAGAGAGTCATCTAGAGACCCAGAGAGTCATCTAGAGACCCAGAGAGTC
>JAUZST010007204.1:0-14328 GCA_034779995.1 Parotocinclus haroldoi | reverse complement strand
TATATATAAATTTTTACTAAAGCAATTCCAATATTTGGTTCCTTCACTCAATCACTATACATTGGCCGAGTTTAAGTAGCAGCAGATAAACAGCGACAACATCAGCCGTGTAAAATAATTTAGCGATCTCCTGGGAGAAATAAGTAATCAACGCACATGTAAGGTATCAATAACGTGTCTTTCAAATGACAAACAAAAATACAAAAACTTGTTAATCTTCCAACTCAAACATACACATGCAAATACCTCATCACAAACAGAATTCTGTAACAGGACTTTGGGAAAGTCCCCAAGTGGCACTAAAGCATCCTTAATCTAAAGACTAGCACTTGCTAAACAAACAAATCTGATAAACCTCAGCCAAAATGCCAAATTCTACACATGTAATTACTGTATGTATGAAGTACCCTTTTATATCTCCAGACCTGTCCCAGTTCCAAACATACAATTACCATGCATGCTGCGAGTTCTCTGCAAGGCCCTCGACTATTTCTGCATTTAATAAAGACAAAGAAAATCCACAAGAAAAAAACGGCATTGTGGGGAATTGTCATTCCTCAATGGAAACCAATGTCGTGTTATGAGTTCCATAAACACATGCATTAAAAATAGATTTGATTACATTAGTAAGGGTTTGACGGTGTTTCTAATCAAATCAGGCTACCTGCATGCATGCACTGGAAGGTCCTTTGTGTAATAAGTATCCTCTTCATCTTCTTCAAAGTTCAGCTCAGCCAAAAGTTGACTGGTTTTCACAACACCATCGTCACCATTTTGCAGCACTCCTTCTGGTCCATTTACCTTAACAAAAACACATTTTAGTCACACCATTGTAATAGACTCAAACATGTTACTCAACACCAGAGTAAAAGGGACACAGCTGTGCTTCCATATGTTGTGATCCCACCTCTGCTAAGATGCCACTGCTGGATCCTTGCACAAGGCATTTAACCCACAACGGCTTGGATTAAAACCATCAGCATCAGCTAGAAGTGGTTCTATATACACGAGTGTCGGCTAAATGTAAGTAGGACTAAGCTGATATAATCAACGTTACCAGATGTCAAATAACAATGGTATATAAAAGTCGCACGCAGTGTTACAGTATACTGGCATCAACCAAACCAATACTGATAAGCAAGATGTCAGTTATCAGTTATGACATCTATGCTGAAGGACTTCATATTACTGCATACTTCATGTGGCAGATGAATAAGGATTAAATAACTTGCACGTTACAACATACTGATGCATGCAGTGCACCAGACATTTGTTATACTAATTTACTTTAGTTTTTTTAACAAAAGGAAAAAGGTCTACACTGTCAAACTGGCATTGGCTAATTAGTCTAAAATCTCTCATTTCTCAGGAAGATCAATACATCTCTCACTCAAAGAACAATGAAACAGCAGCATGAACCCATTCCACATTTACGACTGCTTAAATGTTACCATGATAACCACAACAAGTATCTAATTTTACTCAAAATGTAGTTCATTTTTAAATCATTATGATTCTGTATATTATGGAAAAGCAATTTCATATAGTAATAAGACTACATAGTAATTTTAAAACCATAGGAAAATATTTGCTATGTGGTAAGACTATAACACTGCATGTGGATCCTCCTAAGTAAATCATAGGTAATAAATGTTATACAGCTGTGTTCTTTATAACAGCTTTAAAATAGAAGGCTGGATGTTAGCAGCAGACTACAACTGGCATACATCCAAATGTATAGAAACACTGTTTCAAAAAGGTGAGTGCGTAACCAAGATGCACCTACTGGACGTCTATATTTTTCAAATCGCGATGACTGCCTGTTTAAGTTTAAAAATTATAACTCTCTGCACGTCTATGGTTTATTTGTAGGGCACAACTGCCTTTTAATGACACAAACAGAGAACACTACTGGATCCCCCTTTTGCTTTCAGAACTGCTTTAACTCTTCATGGCAAATATTTAACAAGGTGTTGGAAACATTTCGGTCCATACTGGCATGGCAGCATCACACAGTTGCTGCAGATCCATGATGTAAATCTCCTGTTCCTTCAAATCCCAAAGGTGCTCTACTGGATTGAGAGCTAGAGATTATGCAAGTCATTTGAATACAGTGGACTACATGTTCAAGAAACCAGTATAATTTGAGCTTTGTGACATGGCATGTTATTCTGCTTGAGATAGTCACCAGAAGATCGCTCACTGTGGTCATAAAGGGATGGTTTGTTTGTCTGGAATTGATTTAAGCCATACCAGCACAGGTTTGCTATTAATGGCCTGGCTATTTGAAAACTTCACTAGTTTGACATACGATAGAACTTTTTAGATTGAGGTTTAAGAAGTTTATTTACTTCCCCGGGCTTGTGTTTCTGAACAAGTCTTTGGTGTTGGTCTGTTAGGTTCAGAGTCAGGCAGTTGATGATGATGATGTGTTTAATTGTCAACAGGTCTTGGCACAGTGAGTGTCCTGGCTGGTTGTTTCCTAAAACTTTTTCTGCTCTTTTAATTTTGCATTCTATTCATTTGGAAAGGACATATTGATTGATCAATTTCAACATGGTTTGGGATCCAGCAACAAACTAGGGTAGTGGCTTTTAAGTATTTGTTTTGTTTCAGTATGTGATTCTGCACTGTGAATGTATTTATCATAAAGGGATAAACATGGTCAGCAACAATACTCAGGTAGGCTTTGGCAATTTCACACCTGTACTTTGTGGGAACAGTTTGGGGTAGACTCCTTCCTGTTCCAATATCATTACACACCAGTGTACAAAGCAAGATCTATAAAGACACGGATGGCCTGCACACAGTCCTGACCTCAACCCGATAGAACACATTTGGGATGAAGTAGAGTGAAGACTGCAAGTCAGGCCTTCTTATTCGACATTTGGGTCTTACCTCACAAAAGTGCTTCTGGAAGAATGTTCAAAATTTTTTAATATACACACTCCTAAACACTCCTCGCAAGAAGCGATGAAGCTGTTATAGCTGGAAAGGGTGGGCCAACATCATATGAAACCCTATGGATAAAGACTGATATTTATGATATATTGTGATATTGCACAGGCACAAGCACACACACAGGTATATTATTTTCACCTTAATAAGGGGCTTAATTAAGAGATCACAGCTATGGCTGCCCTCCAAGGACCTTATCCAATATCAGACATGCAAGTAACAAACTTTACATTGTTATACTGACAAAGAATGAAAAAGTTTGTGATTAATTGTACTTTCTTCATATTTGACACCAATGAAGTTGTGATCATTTATATGCACCCATACAAGGGGATAAGTGTTAACATTATGCATTTAGTATGTTTAAATCATTTAACAAACAAAGAGTGATAAATGATAATCAGATGCCTTTTTATTTCAAAATATTAAGTAGCTCCTGTTATTCCAGATATTTCATTTAGAAAAATCCTCTAATTTTCATGAGCAGTAAATGTTCCTCTTTAAAGGCTAAAAGGATGAGAAACAGGGTCAGACTTGCAAAAATGCATAAAGGATGAAACAAAATTAACCTATGCACGTTAGAGGTGTAACAATATACTGTGCTAATGATTTGGTTCACAATAATGCATACAACAGCGATTCTGAAAATAATCTTTTCCTGTATAAAAATAAACAAAAAGAATAATTGCGTACGGAAGCATGACACATGAGCCCGCCCTCTGGTGTTCAAAAAATGCATTTACATTACGTACATTACAGTTCGTACATGATATCCAAAAAGGACATTGTGACATTTATGATAATATTGTTTATCATCATGCACTTTCTATTATGCACGCTCCTTCTGGCTTAACTAACAGAACCCTTAATTTGAACGTTTAACTGCAGACAAGAGACCCAAAAACAGTACCATCTCGATGAGAGTACAAGTTTGAAGAACGTGACAGTCCCTCACATGAAAAGTCAGCCAGATAGTAATTTTACAGTTCAATGTTTACAGTGATTTATATCGGGGCTGGATTGATCCATATAACATTATCCACCCCAGTGCTCTCTTTGACACTTTACATAATCATCCATCGTGATCATCAATTCGCAGATTCCTTATTTTGGGCAAAATACTGTCCAGTGTTAATTACCTATAAAAGTGAAGTGGAGATTAATAATACAATAAAATAATTTGTAACAATCTGTACTATTCCATCACGCACGCACGCGCGCACACTACTCTACTTTCAGCCGCGTCTATATAACTTTGACTTGTGCTGTGTCTAGACGTTCAGTGAAAGTTAGAAAAAAAAAAACTCTCATGACTGAACACCCACCATCTGAATGTAACACGGCGGCCATGTGAAACTGGAGCGCTCTTACATCTCTGATTAAGTGTTTGTTTTGAGGTCGGACAAAGTGAAAGAGCTCCACGTTACCACGGTTAGGTTGCGTTTCGGCTCTCTGGCGCTTAGCTTAGCAGCTGTTGCCATGCTAAGTTTTGCTAAGCTACACAGACTGGTAATTAAACAGTAGTTACATTTATACAGCTACCAGTCGTTTCTATACTTGCCACGTAGTTATTTTGTTACGTTTATTTACATAAACAGTCGTTTAAGTTTGTGTACGACAGAACGCTGGCAGGTCATTTCGAGTGCCGATGCTAGGCTATGATAATGCTAACGAGCTACGCAGAAAGCAACATGCCCGCTAATTCGACAGCGGCTCGTCTCAGCAACAGGAATAAAGCAGCGGTACCTGATTATCTAGCTGGCTCTGGGTCTGACCCTGAGTTTGGGTCTGGCTCGGCAGGGTGAAGTCGGTGAACTCGAACTCGGAGCCCTGCGTGTCGGCTCCCAGCAGCTCCGCTTCCTCCGTGTCCAGGAAGGTGAGAGTCTGCGAGCTCGGCCCGTACGCCTCTACACTCATTTTATCCTCAAGCAGCACGCTACGCCGTCACTGTTTCAAACAAAAACACAAGCGCGACGCCACAGAACCGAAAAAAAACAGCGATTCTGTTGAAATTTAAACTCGGACCGGAACGCAGTAATAACGAATGAAACGCGCTCTGCTTTCCAAAGCGAGCCTCGACTCCCACTCGAAACGATGACGTAGAACGCAAACCGCGCAAAAAAACCTGCGTAGAGCGCAAAAACGGTGTGACGTCACGAGAAACGAGCACACTTTTTTTTTAAACACCAACCTGAGGGTTAGCAGACGTTTTAAATTTCACATTTAAAAGTTCAAGCTCGGTGTATATTTCCGATTATTGTGCTATTTTCACTCGGTGTCTTTTTAATCAATCTACTAGTAATTCAGTACCACTGACACCACTACTCCTGTACAAAGAATAATAGAATAATTTATGAAACGTGCGCACTGGCCACTTTATTAGGTACACGATGAGATCGCCAGCTTAAACCCGCTTCTGGCTTCAGAACTGCCTCACTTATTCTAGGCATAAATTCAACAACGTGCTGGAAACATTCATGTTTTTGCGCCATATTAGCGTGATAGCGCTTTGCAGCTGCTGTCGGTTGCACATCCATGATGTGACTCTTCTGGCCCATCACATCATTAAGGTGCTTTAAAGGATTTAGATGTGGTGACTGTTTGAGTAACAGTACGTGGTCATGCTCAAGAAAACAGTTTGAGATGATTTTGTAACATGTCGCGTTACCCTGCTGGAAGTAGCCATCACAAGAGTGTACACTGTACACTGTGGTTATAAAGGGATAAACATGGTCAGCAACAATACTAGGCTATGGTGTTTAAACGGTCCAAAATATGGCGAGAAAATATCTCCCTCGCCATTAAACCAGCAGCTCGAACCATTTATACAAGGCAAGATCCATGTTTTCATGTTGTTTAAGCTAAATTCCTAATTCTGAATTCCGTATGCCAAATGATCCTACCATCTAAATTTGAGTTACTTATGCCTTTCTATCAGCTTGAACTTTTCTGGCCCTCCTCATCTTTTGCAGCAACAAGGCATTTTCACCCAGATAACTTTCGCTCACTGGATCATGTCTCTTTTTCAGACCATTCTGCATTAACAGTAGGGATGGCTCTGTACGAAAAGCCCAGAAAAGCAGCAGTTTGTGACACATCATCTCGTAACTTTAGCTCCTCTGTATGAAAATGAGACACGCAAAGTGAGCATTCCAAAACCTTTACTACCACTACAAGTACACTACTAATTAATTATTCAAGAACTATTATTACTGTTAATAACAATAATACAAGGTAGTCTATAAAGCAAAGGTTACACACATTCTGGACACTTTGCTCATGGATATACAATGTTATGTATTTTGTTTGGTTTATACATGGACGGTGTGCCGTCTTATCTGTGAAGTGTGTACCTAATGAAGGGGCCAGCGAATATATTATAAATACAGTAACTCAGTACTAATAGATTTTTATTGAGGGCATTGCTAAACAACAATAGCCAGAGAGAAAACACAATCTAATGAGCAGACGATTAAAGAAAAACATTGGGCTGTAAAGAAACGGACGCATGCAGTAAGAATGTTAATAGAAAGCTAAATGAAAGCAGTATACATGACTAAGCATTACAAAAGTTAAAGCTCAAATGATGAGAATCAGTTTCACAGTTGCAGGTTGGTCCAGTGTGCTTCCTTTTCAAGCAAAGTAAAATCTCTTCATTAAAAATGAAAAAAAAGTTTGGGTTCATGAACATTAAGCACTTCCATTTAATAGTCGTGTGTATATGCTAGTATTCTATAACTCCATCATCTGCTATAGAGAACTCTAAAACTAGTATTTCGATATTTTCTGTAACGTCAGGCACAATTTGAGGCTTACATCCTTCAGAATTGCTGGTTGAATCCTATCAGAAGACGTTGATATATACAAAAAGGCAACCACGTTTGTGCTTTGACTGTGTTCAGTATTACAAATTACAAATGTATTACAAATGGACATCATTTGAAAATGCACTTTAACACAATGATGGGAAAGTAG
The DNA here is from genome assembly GCA_034779995.1 of Parotocinclus haroldoi. NCBI lineage: Eukaryota > Metazoa > Chordata > Actinopteri > Siluriformes > Loricariidae > Parotocinclus > Parotocinclus haroldoi. Next base: position 7,395 of record JAUZST010007204.1, on the reverse strand, counting down.
CTCACATTTCATTGCTTCATTGACTCACTGCGCTCACAAATATCTCTAAAATGATCCTCATCAGGCATGTGGTGCCTCTTCCTGTTAATCATCATACTAAATCCGTTTGTGCGAACACCTCTGCTAAAACAGAACACACTAGTTCTGGAGGAATCGAAACAAAACAAGACAACGACTGTTTTCAAAGAACGATGGATTTGCAGGCTTCTGAGTGGGGTATAGTTAAAAGCTGCAGATGATTTGTGATGCTTTCCGGGAAAACCTGCTTCACATGGCTGTACCTGCGCCGTTAGGCTCAATGTAAGCTGCTTCCATTAAGTTCAATTAAAAAAAAAAAAATCTTTATACATAGCACCAGATCTCAGCATCTTTTGATTATACCCCATAAAGTGCTGTCGGTCTTTATTTGGGTGGAGTAAAGGTAGGCAGGTGTTTAGGCTACGTCTCAAATCAGCCCATGCTCCCTATGTAGTGTGTGGAACGTTACCGGATGCTTCTCAAACGCCTGCCCTATAGTCATACACTACGTAGTGAGTGAACGAGCTGTTCAGGACAGTACTGGGATTTTTAATGGTCATGGTGGCAGTGTTCCTTCTCTGAACTGTGCTCCATCAGCTCCAGCATCTCCAGAATCACGGCACGAAGCGCTTGCGCCAGCTGCTCCGCGCTGTAGGGCTTCCCTAGGGGAGGAACGTGGACGAAGGCAGACCTGCCCTTTCCCAGGTATAATGATGCGTAGTAGGTGTAGTCGCACAGGTACCTGACGAGAGCAAGAATACGATTAAAGCTGATTCTTTTGGTTACTGGTAAAGTTATCATCATCATCCTCATCATCCTCATCATCATCATCATCATACTGTATATGTAATATACTGTAATACCATTGAAAGCATCATATACATTCTGATTATTCACATTTATTACTTGGGTGATATGGAAAAAAAACAATTCTTATCAATATTATTTTTTACATGGCAGTCAATGACAATATATCACAATACTTATTAAATGATTATTTCTGCCAAGCTTACAGGTTCCTTTTTTACTCCTAAATGAGATGTGAAAATATAAGGTATTTAAATATTGCTTATATTCTGTTAGACATTAAACATGACAAATATACTGTTGAATGTTATCCAACTGTATTACAAGTAAATCAAATAAGTATGTCAACATGTACTTATCTCAACTTAATAGCTTAGCTTAACAGGAGAGCACAAACAAAATGGGATAAATTCTTTGAGCAATTCCCAAATGGGCTGGGCGATATGTTAAAAATATTTATCATAATATTTAAAGACACTGTCAAACAAATCGCACTAGTCACGACAGATTCTCAAACTTGAAATATTAACTTTAAACATATGTTTCAAATATTATCCCACTCCTAGTCATGTGATGCAAAATGCTGCTGCACTTGATCCAATTAAACAGGACTAATTACACTTTTTTATGATGTAAATATGTAATCAGTGAACCACGTGGCAGCAAATCAATGCATGTAGGCATGTAGACTTGGTCTAGACCAGCTGCTGCAGTTCAAACGGACCATCAGAATGGGGAAGATGATTTAATTGACTGTTGGTGCAAGGTAGCGGAGTATTTCAGAAACTGCTCATCTGCTGGGATTTTCACACATTTATCTCTAGGGTTTACAGAGAATAATAAACAGAGATTAGTGAGGGCAGTTCTTTGCAAAAATGGCTTGTTGATGCCAGAGGTCAGAGCAGAATGGCCAGACTGGTTTGAGCCGAGAGACAGGCAACAGTTAACAGTCGACATTACAAAAACCTTATAAAATATTAGTACTACCGAGAGTATACTATACTCTCTATTAGAGAGAGAGAGAGAGATATAGATAGATAGATAGATAGATAGATAGAGAGGATAGTATGTATATTCATTTATTTACAAATGGATTTAAATGTTGCATGAGCATCAGTGGCTATTCACGATTCACGGGTATTGCACAAACACATCAGCTCAAAAATAGGAGGTCAGTCATTTCACTATTCCACCACTAAAAACGACCCTCACTGCTGTCCCCTTTTCCTTGAGTCGACTCGGAATGATGTGAAAGTCACATGAACTCTGATCTGTCTGTTCAGACCGAGTTGCATTGAGGAATATCGGATATGTATTGGATTTTAATGCCATATATGAAAGTGGCCCAATCGAAAAAAAAAGGCCACATTTAATGCGCCCCTAAACTACCGCATCTCTCACACGAAGACAAAGATGCTGCGTGAACAGTCTAAGGGTCTGCAGTGAAGATGGCGATCAGAAAGGACTAGATCTGGTGCATAAAGTAGCAGGGCTCTTGATTACAGTGGTTCCGGGGCCACTCTGTGACAGTGACAAGTCTGTATCACATGATGTGTATTTTTATAACCAACCAGGATAAGGAAGTCAGATTATATTACCTGTCTTATTCCATCTACACTGACTGACTGAAGTATCACATTGACTACAGTCCTGACTATACAGCTGTACAGAAATGGCTTCTTTAATATGACATCCTCGCTCTGTTTATCAAAAGAACCCAAACAGAACCCATACAAGTTTAAATGATAGTGGTTATTGGTTTTGTTTTATTCTCTCCAGCTCTTGAAAACTGTGTTACTATTTAATGTTTTGATGGCATTGGCTGGTCGGAAACTAGTCAAATCCTTAAAATCTAAATCAGTATTAAAAACGCAGAATATAACGAATTAAAATTCTTGCCAGAAAGTGACATTTTGAGCAAAAGGGCCAATTTGGGTTTATTTGAGGCAAAAAGGTTATATTACTAATACATTACTATCAATAACTTACATGAACAGTGATTACAGAACACTCATGTCCCAGCTCGGTCTGGCCCGGCCCAACCGCCCATGAGCATGTGACGCCAACACCGTACTCATGACTCAAGCTGGGTTTTTTGGGACTTTTATGAAAATTTTCAACCAAATTATAACAGACAGCTAAAAATTTGGGGCTAAACACACCATTTACATATCCTCTTCTGATATGCAAATATAATAGAGCTAAAAGTGCGACAGTATTCAAATCACCTGTCTAGTAGTTTAACTCCACAAGACCTCTGGAGGTTTTCTGTGGCATCTGGTACCAAGATGTTAGCAGCAGATCCCTAAAGTACTGTAATTTGCAAAGTTTTGCATCCGTTGCTCTGTCCTGTTTGGCAAATACATCCCACAGATGCTTGGTTGAATTGGAATTGAGGATTAGTCAACACCTTAAACTGTATGTCATGTTTCTCAGGCCATTCCTGAATATTTCTGAAGTGTGGCAGGGCTCATTATTCTACTGAAAGTGATCACTGTTGCAGACTGAGTAAACCCCTTCATGGAGTTTAAGTAGGTGGAGGTTTCAAAGTAGCATCCACATATATGCCGGGACCCAAGGCTGTCCAGTTATGCTTGAATGGATAGATTTATTTATTTAAATGGAAAATTATCCTAAAAGCAAGTTACAGTAAACATATATGTTGATGGCTATATACATGTAACCCATCTAAAAAGATTTTTTTTTATATCCAAAACACATATGATCAGATTTGAAAAATTACTTGTCTTTAAAAATCTGAACTTGCAACATATCTATCTATCTGTCTATCTATCTATCTATATCTAATATATATAGTATGCATTCATATAAAGAAAAACGTATTAATTAATTAATTAATTAAAAACCTTAGTAACACGCAGAACCATTCCAAACTCCTCTTTAAGGACTAACAGAAGTTACAGAACCTACAGTTAACATTTACTTATTTCTAAGTGGCATGTAGTGCCTGCATGTGATTTTGGTTGGTTGGACTTAAACAAAGATTTTTATTGGAATGTTGATTTTTAATGTGCAAATAATCAGTTCGGTCAGTATCTGCAGATAATCTGAGTGATTAAACAGGGCTAATAGAGCCAATGATGAAGATTTGTTGGCCATTTAGAAAATATGAAAATACGCTTGCCTGATTACAAATGATCAAATCATCTAATCAAGTGATTAGACATCATTATGACATTTAAAAAAACAGCATACCTGCCAGCGTCCTTTGACACAGACACAGTGACTCCGAGGTCGGAGTTGTTGACCCTCTTGCAGACAGCATCCATATCGATGGTGGAGTTAATGCAGTCTGGCCCATCTTCCATACAACACTCCGACTTAGGAAAAAAGTTGCAGTTGTCAAAGCGCCTGTAACCGCGGTTATGACCACATTTTTCCAGGGTTACTGTGGTAGCCATTCCGGAAACTCCAACATGGACCACTAACTGTAGAGCAGAAAAAGAGACATGTTTACGTTGAAATACATTTATAGTTTTATTTTGCTTGTACAGTGAGAGTCCGGATTTGAAATGAGTCAATGAACACAAGGTTACTGAACGTGCAAATTGGCAGCCTAGTAATCTGAAGAGTTTTCATACCACATTTGCACCTCTTTGAATTTTCCATTCTCATTTTTTTATGTGAGCTAAAAAATGTAACGGTGAAGAAAAATATCCATTCATTGATGTGGATAATTCTGCATCAATTCCCAAATGTCAGAAATTGTTTCAATAACGTAATGCCAAAGCAGAACTCAGACGTCAGAAGTGCAACGATGTCAAAGCATCCACCCAATTAGGAAAGGGCAAAGTGAATTGCAAACTCCATTGCCACACCATTTCCAAGGATCTGCTTCAGTATTCTGTCGTCGAGAACCAGTGCTTTGGAGTCGAGATTCATCCCGTCTCAAAGATATTTCATGATAACCATACGCCCCTAAAGTCTAAAGTCTGACACCCACTCTCAAAGTATGATTTTGCAATGGCTGGAGCTGTTTGCAAGACTTCCACTAAATTCCTTTCGATATTATTTCAAACCTTTCGAAAAAAACACGTTCCTAACAATATTCTACTATAAATGTAATTATATGTCCTGGAACATTTCCAGAGAATAAGACTTGTATAATCCATAAAAAGAAAACCTGATTACTAAGAAGGTTGTATGACTGAAATGGAATGTTTTTTATTAGGTTATCAGATGATTTTTATAACACACTTTCAAATTGATCATAAAACCTGATATATATATATATATAAAACCAACCATTAAATAGAATGTTAGAACCGCCTCAACTAAACACCAACTGTGGAACTCTGGAACTGATGGTCCAGGGTTCAAATCCCACCTCTGCCAAACTGCCACAGCTGCCAGCTTAAGCCACAACTTCTTGAATTGTAAGACTGTATGAATTGTAAGTCGCTCTGGATAATGGAGTCTGCTAAATGCTGTAAATATAAATATATATAATATAATATATAATACAATATATATAATATAAAAAATCTAAAATGCTGACCTTGTGACAGGGCATTACAAATGAATGGCATTGTTCAGTTTTATTGTCTTTGTTATATACATCCATTATCTTCCGTTTAATCCACACGGGGTCGCGGGCCAGCCGATGCCCACCCGGCAACTCTGGGTGCAAGGGTAGTAACAAAACTAGACACGGTGCTGCTCACCGAGCCACCAAGCTACCCTTGTTATACACAATCTATATTTAATGCATGCAAAAATGAAACACTGTTTGGATAAACAGGATTTACACTATCGATCTGAAGGTGTTTACACCTATAGAAAAAAGTTTGAATGTAATCACTGAATGGGAGTTTACTCATTCCTACGTAACACTGAAGCAAGTTGAATTTGTGCATTGTGTATTCATGGTATTTTGATGTAAACGTTTACACAATACCTGTGGATGGTATCGATCCCATAATGAGGGCAAAATGTTCTGGACAGCCTGATATTCTACAGGGACCTCAGTCACGTGCAGATCCACAGTCTGCCCAAGCCCCAATTTCTCCAGTTCCTGCAAGTAAAACACACAGAGTTTGTTTATTTAATATCACTTTCATCATCATTGGATATTTAACACAGACGCAAGGCTACATCAATACACAAACGTACTCTGAAGCTAATCATACGTACTCTGGTCCAATTGAGCATATTATCCTAAAGTGGGTCTTTGGGCTGCGGGAGGAAGTTGGAGCACCTGGAGTAAACCCACATGGACAGAGGGGAGGAAAAGCAAACTCCGTACAGGTCGGGTCTGAGATCAGGATCGAACCGGGGGGGCCAGGGACATGAGAAAAATGCTGTACTTGAAATGTTAAATCTTGAGCAGGCGCTGTAGCCTCTCTCTGTTTGTGTGCATTACAGTTTGGTCAGGTTAACAGAAAATCTATTTGCTATCTTATCTTTAATCCTGTAATCCAATTCTATAAAGGCAGAGTCTTAATGGAGATATAGTAGCCATTCAGAACGCCATCTGCATCTGTTGTGTTGCTGATACACACCGTCTCCGAGCAGAAATGGATTGGATTGCATTTCCAGAATTCCAGGTTTCAAGTTGGTATGACGGTGGCACGGTGGTGCAGTGGTTAGGACTGCCACCTCACAGCTCCAGATACCTGGCCCAAATGACACTTCCTGTGTGGGTGCGAGTTTCCTCTGGGAACTCATGCACATTCTAAAGACAGACCTGGGACACCTAGGACACCTGGCACCTCTAAATTGCCCCAGTGTGAGCGAGTCAGTTGGCCCTGTGCTGTCGGTTAGGGCCCTGCCTCCTGCAACTCCAAACTTGTTTAAAAGGGAATGAGTAAAGTTAAAAACATTAATATTATTAAATGTTTTCTATGCAGTGTTCTAATAATATAATATAGAAGTGTACATTTGGGAAACTTGTAGTCATTGCATGCCTGGCAGTGTCTCACAACAAGAAAAAGCCATTTCCAAACAAAAATAAATACACAACTCAGCGAAATCACACTTTTATTGCACGATAAGCCGAACATTGGACAAGCTGCATATCATAGTCCACAAAACGTGGCTCCGCGTGTTTAATGTTTAACTTTTAATGTTTAAAAAAAAACACAGGAAAGTCAGCTGATTTATAAACGAGTAAACCACAATACCTGCACTGCAACCCAGCTTGCATTCACAGCGTGTTCTCCGAACGGTTCGAACCCTGAAACAAAAACAAGTCAGTACTGATTTACCCACCTGATCACATCAAACATAAGAGACATTTTAAACAGCAGACCGAAGCTCTACAGCCCAGAGTTTGTAGAGACCCAGTTTAACAAACAACCTGGACTCACCGGCTACTAACAAGTGGTTCTTTGCCTTTCTATCAGCTAAAGAAAAGTCTTCCCATGCTCATCTGACCTCTGGCATCAGCAATTATCACTCAGAGATCTGCCCTAACTGGACATTTTTAGACTCATTTTCAAACCGTTCTCTATAAACCCTAGAGACCATTCTGATTATCGGTTTGCACTTCTGCAGGACATCTTGACCATGTCTACATTGTAGACGTATATTAGATATACATTTTATTTA
>JAUZST010007203.1:0-14331 GCA_034779995.1 Parotocinclus haroldoi | reverse complement strand
CTCTCTCTCTCTCTCTCTCTCTCTCTCTCACACACACACACACACACACACACACACACACACACACACACACACAACAGGCAGAGCTTGTCGGTGTCTAGTACTGAAGGGATGAGCAGACGTTAATGTTTACTCTCAAAACGTGTACTGTTGTTCTACATTTGGTCGGACTGCGTTTTTTCTGAACTCCGAGAAAGCGGCTATTTTATTAAAACACTGGAACGAGCAACACACGGTAAGTGGAAAGCGACAAAATACCGCTAATGACTTTACGTTGTTCAGGGTTTCTGTAACGTTTCTGTAAGGCACACTAACGTGAATGAGAAGTTTTATTGGGGACGTCGTATTACTTACATGGACCATACTCGGAAACGAGAACTACTCCCGTTTAATTAGCTCTTATTAGCTTAATTCTCTTACAGAAAACTGTATCCACTCGGTTTTCACCTTTTGTGAGTCAGAACTGTTGTAAACATGTAAAACAATCGCGGAACTAAGCAGTATAACAGGTCCAGGTTGTGCTGTTGACCGCTTAAGTCCTCGTGGTGCTCCAAACGATGTCGGTGCAAAACAGTGCTATTGCACAAATCAACTCTAGCTGTTAAAGGCACGCGGACGGTAACAGTATCCTGTTTGTATCATGTTTATTTCAGTTATGGTACTAAACCGAATCGTATCTCCGTTTTCTCTTTGGAAATATGGAAATTAGTTTTTAAAAAAAATTCAGTCATTGGCAATTGTGGTCAGAATGGTCATACTAGAGTAGTTCAGACAACAAAGTTTAAGCTACCACCCTAAAAGGTCGTTTAGTTTGTCCCTTAAGCTTATCTTTTGCTTATCCTTCAAAGTTCAGCGTAGAAACATTTGTAAAAATCCTATAGAAAGCCATACTGACATGCAAAGAATTATATAAGAATATTTTTTCGATTGTCCTCCTAACAGAAATGGTTTTACTCTGAACTGTTACCCACCAAAAATGATTTGAGAACCTTCTGGGAAGTGCAGTGTTAAGTCATGTGTACTGTGGCCCCGAAGTTACTGTTGTGTGATTATTATGTGATTATTATTTATTATGTTGTTGATAGATATTTTGTAGAGTTTGGCATTTTTCTCTCAGCTGATCGTTGAGAAGCTACCAACCCCCTACTCAAACATCATTGCCTTGAGTTGCGACCTTCATGACCGTTTTCCCAACCTGCTGTAAAGCTTCTTACTGTAAACGTGTTCTCTTGTCATAGTCAAGCCTTCAGTTAATGGCTTATCTTGAACAACAAATCCTTACAGCTTTCCACAGAAAGGAACTCGGTAAAACAAAGCTCCTGGTTCATAACCCTCTTATTTTATCATAAGGAAACAGATGTTTGTGTTGTTGATCAGAGACTGATGGTTCTTAACACGGTTTCGCTTGATTATGCTTTATCAGGGATTGTCAAGAACAGTTAATTAGGTTTTGAGAATACATTGATCAAAATAAATCAATAATAAGATTGTGATATTTCTAGAATAAATTTGAAATATAAAAAGTTAGCATATTCCAAGAAGAGAGACATGGTATTTTAAGAAGTTTTGACAGCCATTGGCAGACTTTGTGCAGAACAAGAAGAATCAACAGGAAAAGAAAGCAGAAGAACAAATATTAGAAAAATGTAGAAATCAACAGTCAACAGGTTTGTCTTATACCACGCATACCTGTTGTTCAACTTCTTGCCATCTTGGATGGCACGATGATGGAGCAATCGACAGCCAATGCCTGCTAGTTCTCATTCGACGAAAGCAACAATGACATTTACGGACATTTGTGTTTTCTGCTTTCTGAATAAATGCAGTTTCTTGCACAAACCTTTCAATGTTCTTATAACGAACTTATGACGAGGACTGAAGTAAATTCTCTTTCAGAATATTGAAACTCTCTTGCTCTTCATTTCAGGGTTTTAGTTGAGATGTACGAAGAACCTAGCCGTTGGGACTGTACATATTAGTGCATTCTTAGTGCCGGTCCCAGGGTAAATAGGGAGGGTTGTGTCAGGAAGAGCATCCGGAGTAAAACTAACTAAGCGTATCAAAAGTAAGATTTTCATACCGGATCGGTCGAGGCCAGTGTTAACAACGACTGCCACTGGTACTGTTGACCAGCAGGGTGCCAGTGGAAAGATGTAGCTGCTTAAAAGTACCCACTGTGCCAGGTGAGAACTGACTGGCAGGTGAGAGGGGGAGAATTAGAGGCAGTAAGAATACAGAAAAGTATGTGTATGAGAGGAGAAGAAACGTCTGGCTCTAGTCATTAAAAAGATTACCTGCATTTATTCAGAGATGAGGAGAGGTGAGAAAAGACTGCTAATGTCCCGACTGATTTTGTACCAACAGACGCCATCACCTTTTGTACATTCCATGGCCTGAACCAGTGAGCCCTTGAAGGTCATTAGGTGGTTTATGACATTTTGTTCATGTATTGAAAGCAGAAAAGATCAGGTGGAACTAGAACTAAACCATGTTGTGATTGGGAGAGAGGCTTTGGAATTGCAGAGTAAACATGTCTGGGTCTTATTTGGTAGACATGTGGTATCAGCTGTTGATTGTTCCTGTTTGCCGAGAATAACTCATTCCGTTTGTTGTAGCTTAGTTGAATATTTGAAACAATATATCATTCAAATAAGATGCTTTTATGCTTTTGCTACGAATGTGCCCTAAACGTTTATGTTAAGGAGTATTAACAATGAAGTTAGCTTTTTTTTAATAATGGTTGATTTCTCCTCCCCCCCTCCCCCACCTTTTTGAAATTTGCAAAACTTCAAGCATTGGAAAAGATCAAGCAGCTCTCCTGTTTAAAACGAATGCGTAATGTCGTGTGTATGTTACTGTTATGAGTCTGCAACTGAATGATACCTGGCTCACAACCTTTATATAAATGGTCTCTAAAGTTTAAATCGAAGAGCATGACTTTCTGATATGTGTCTCTCTCTGTAATTTATCCACTAACCCGGTAGACCACTTATTAGATTCACCAAACCCCTAATAGGACATACCAAAAAAGAACGAAAAATTGCATATAAAACAACACCCTGAGATTTCATGGCGTGAATCAAGGGGTGCCTCAGTGCCTCACCACCAATGTGGCCTCAGCCATGTTCTTCAAAGTATATTGCTGCAGCTCTGTGGGAACACCATTTCTGTATTTTCTGGTTTGGACCAGGTTTATGTCAGAATTGTCACTTTTCACTTGTACACCTGTTCAGCTGCTTCATGCCAATCACATGACGGCACCACAATGCATGTAGAAATAGTAGTTAAGGCAACATGCTGACGTTGACTGCAGAATTAGTATGGGGACAAAAGTTGACTTCAGTGATTTTGAACATGTCATTGTTGTTGGTGCTGAATGGTCGAGCCTGAGTACGTTAGAAACTGCTGATGGCTAATTCCAGCAGGATAATGGGCCTTGTCATAAAAGCTCACAACATCAAACTGGTTTCTTGAAAATGACAATGAGTTCACTGTACTCAAACAGCCCCCGCAGTCACCAGATCTCAATCCGGTAGAGCACTTGCGAACGCTATCATGTCAATATGGATCAAAATCTCTTAGGAATGTATGTATGTGTGTTAATGTCTATCACATGTACTTCATAAAATGACTTGGGATGCTCAGTTGGATGAAGTGGGTATTAAGATAAAAGCAAATTTTGTGTAATAGGTAGTTCAGTCTCAGAACTCGGAAGTGCCCAAAAGTGGTACACACATAACAGAAGCTGCGTCTCGGTTCAGGGGCTGCATCCACTCGCATACACAACAATGAGAAAAAGTGCTGTCTAAGCTTCCTCCTGACTCGCAAAGGGCAATGCGAATTACAAACTGTCTCGCAGTGTTTATTGCCAGGGATTTGCGTCTGTATTCAGTCACTCTGAGGACCAGGGATTTCACGCTATGTTGCATCTCATCTCAAAGATCCAAAGGCAAGTAACAAAGTTTTTAGTCACAGACTAGTCTCTGAGGGGATTTTGCATGGTTTGTAAGACTCCCACTAGATTCATTTGGAGTATTTAAAAGCTGTTGAAAATCAATTCAAATCAGTAAATAAAAACAGCCCAAGTACTGTAATGGTGGCTTTAAATAATGAAAACAATTTGTTATTTTATGTAGATTATAACATTTTTGCTTGAATTTGACAGAATTTCCCTTACACTTTGGAGTGATTAAAAAAAAGATATAGTGTTTTCTTTATTTGCTCTTTATCATCCAAATGCACATGGTATTTCCTGTTTGGTGCTGTCCTGACCACCTTAAATCAAATGATTGAGGGGGCAACTCTAGCAAGACCCTCATGATTTTTTTTTTTCTGATATTAGATATTTCTCGGTGACAGTGAGATCTCTTGGTATTTGGCCAGCATCACTGAGACAACAATTCCCACACTCTACAACTCTCCAAAAAAAAAAGTCTGTCAGGATTAATAATCGATTAATAAATTGGACCACAGCCATTTTGAATTGTTTGAATCAATATCAAATTTTGAGCTGCCTATTGATTCCCACCCCACTACATGATGCTAATTATAATTATTTTCTAACACCTTTTAATTAGCTCGAGTTACAAATGTGATGTGGCCGGATGTGTGTAGTCATATCCACATTTAAATAATATAAGATATGAATGGAATGGTAGTTCAGAAACGTTGAGCCATCATTTCCAGTTCTCTAGGGTTGTAGTTCCTCACGTGTGGACTCCCTGTTTAGCTCAACCCACGGGTTTTGAACGGGCTTTGAAGACTGCATGGTCTGAAATCCATGCCAAAAGCTTGATGCCGTAGTATCTGGACTATTTTTTTTTCCCTGGCTTTGTGTGAATGGTATGCATTTTTGGATCATTGTCCAGTTGGTAGATCCAAGCTCGACCTAGTTTTAGCGTTTAGCAGAAGCGGCCACATTTCAATTGAAAATCTCTGAGAACTTTGAGTCGACATTGACATGACCGAAAGATCCCAGGGCTTTTGGAAGAAAATCTACCAGTGGGGATTAGGTACTTTTCGTTATAATTATCCACATCTCTACACCAAACCCACTCGTGTTTTTGTCTTATTCAGTCGCTTACGTTTGCGGTTAGATGAAGGTAAAGTTCTTCTTCTGGTACACCTTTCAAATATTTTATTGGCGTGGTGGAGTCTGCTTGTAAACTTGCAGACTTAAAAGCCTTGAAATGCTGCCATCTTTTGTAAAGATGTGTTTCCAGCTGTGCTTCCTAGAGACATTTTTGCATCCCTGAACATCCCTTTCACTGAGCATGGTGGCAAACAACATCCTTCTGAAGGCGTAATACGTGAATAAAGTATCAATTATCCTAGCAAGTAAAGCTTTTTAAACTCATTATTAGACTCTAAACTGCATAGCAGGTAAAACTGTAGCCAGTTTGTGTCGTGACAAGATCTGAAGCCCAATACGGCATCATAATATAAACAGCATGATGAACTATAATCAAAGAGCATAGTGATTATGGGACCATGGTGCATATTAAAGGAAAATATCATATTGTAGTTTGTTTCTAGCGATGAACTCACTAAGCACTATAAGGTACATAATTAAAACTGAGCATTTTGCGTGAGTCTGGCATCAAGAAGAAAACTACAGTGCAGTGATCACACACGGTGTACAACAAAATGCTGAGTGAAAATAAAGGCACAGTAACGCAAATGCACACCATCAATAACTCATAGATATGTAAGAATCTTTTATCACAACAATGTTTTATCCTGTATGTTTTATTCCTTTTGACTATAACTATCTTTTTTTGCGTACCAGTATTTTAATAAATAGCCTATCACTTGAGTACAATCAGGACCGTGGAAGCTCAGTGGTTAATTACTGGACTACGGACCAAATGGTCCATGATTCCAGCCCCATGACTGTCAAGCCACCCTTGACTTGTCCCACCCTTGACCCTCGATTGCCTGTATTGTCATTTGCAAGATTGCATGACTCATAATTATTAGTTACAGCTAGATACTGTTAGCTGCTCAGGAGTCGTAGTCAAATGGACAAAGGTGCAAAGCAAGGCAGACTAAATATGTTCAAATATGAATTATAGTTATTTAAGAAGAGCCTCTTGTAATGTTTCTTGTAATCCAGTTTCGTTTCGCGTTAATGCAGATGAGAAAAGTGATGTGGTTAAACAGTGGTACTTGGAAGTTTGTGAACCCTTTAGAAGTTTTTATATTTCTGATTTTGACCTATACATATTTTTCCTACTCATAAACCTAGATAAAGAAAACCCAATTAAGCAAATTGAATAAAATGGTTATACTTGGTCATGTATTTATAGTATTGACGCCACCCCAATAAACCTGTTGGTTTAAAATAGAAGCATACCTCATTCCTGCCCAAAACCTTATCCCATTTGTGAAACGTTGTGCTGGTAGTATCCGGATTCAGGTTTATTTTACTGCATCTGGGCCAGAACATCTTGATGGATCAGAGAATTCTGAGCTATCCCAGCATCATCTGAAGCAGACCGTCAGTACATATGTCTAGACAACTGAGTCTCAAGAGAACTGGGGTCATGGAGCAAAACAACAGCCCAAGCAAGTCATTCTCCCAAAAAATGGTTAAAGGAAAAGAATAATTTGCAAAGAGCATGTTGAGTGGTTTTAATGAATGCATTTTTTAAATTTTGAAATGTCATTTTCAATTAATTAATTCAAATCCCTCCAAGCTGATGCACAGGATTGATCAACAGCTGCTGGAAATGTTTAGTTACAACTACTGCTGCGTAGCGTTGTCGCACCAAATGTTGTTTAAAGGGATACTTTTTCCTAAATGAGTGTTACATTTTATTTTTCGCTTGTTTGTTTAGGTTCTGCAGGGTTCAAAATCTTCCAAGCAGTACTGTAATAGTAATATTAGCCAAGACAATACAATCTATCAAGAAATGGCCTTTTAAAAAGTCAGCAACATATTCGTATTTTGTTTCCATGCTCCATTATTATATAATGTCTCTCACACACACAAACGCACACTTCTATTTCTGGGCAATTGCTGTTTAGTTAAAATCTGCAGCAACTTTGTTATCTATTCAGAAAAACAGCTAAGCCGCCTACAGCTTTCATGTTTTAATTTGGGGCACACTTCTTTATCCCCCCCCCCCCTGCTACTGTGGAGCTGCTGTGCTCTGCCCACAAGCATGAAAAGTGGCGCTGGGTTTGATAAGTGCTTCATTAGATGGGTTCATTGTGCTGACTCCACCTGCCTGCAGCTCTAATGGTTTCTTCCCAGCCAGCATGAATAGCGACTCAGTAGGGTCCATATCCAGCCTTATAAATGCAGACCAGTGCATTGAAGGAGGTTGCCAGACCCAGCTGTAAAGCTTTGTGTGAGAGCAGTGTGGGGGGAGAGCGTAGATAAAGCTCACAGGTGTCTCTGCTCCTGGCTGCTTTCAGATGCAAGCCAGGGAGCTGGACCATGCTGCGTGTCAGATAATTAGGAAAATGAAAAGCAGCACTCTGTGTAATAATCAGAAATCTCTTGTGTGTAGCCACGGTTGGTTGTCTTTGTAGTCGGTCACTGTGAAATATCTAAGGACTAACTGCTGTCCCATCTGCTCCCCCATCTTACTTCATCTGGGCAAGTTCTTTTTTGGGACTGCAAGGGAACAGATTTGAAAAAAAGATGTATTTAGATTGTTTATAATATAAATAAATATAGAATATATTGCAAAAGCATAATAAACTGAAAAAAGATACCAAAAATATATTAGCGTGAGTATTACATGTATTACAAGTATTACATGTATTATTAGTACTTTATAATAATGTAGTAATATACCCCCAAATTTGTTGTTAGACAGCTGTCTTTTTGGCCGACTTTTGAATTGAGGATTTATTACAAAAAGTTTGTCGTATTATTCATATTATGCTTAGCTGTGGTTTCCTTGGAAATTGATTGTTTATCCCAAATTATTTAAATTTAACTGCTACTTTGTGCATCTTTGGTTTGAAATTTTGCCAGGAATAAATTCGGTTCTCTTTATCATTTGTATGAGCAGAAACTCGTAATTTTTCATCGTTAGTTAACCGAGGCATCAAACAACCTCAAACTAAATGTGATGTAGGCGGTATAACAGTTATTTGATAATTCACCAGGTCATAATCCGAATAATCAATTTTTCGACTATCAGTAGTTTTTTGTCTCAGCCCTTCTGTGAAGGCAGATTGTGGCCATCACGATCTCAAATCATGTAAATTAAATGTTTGCTTTATTTGTCCCTATGCTCCCTATATTTCCTTTTTATGTCATAAGTGTTAAGGGTATTGTTAAGTGGTGCATAGGTGGCAGCACATGTGACCTTTCTTTTTAATTCACTGCACTTAAACTAGTGTCTATAATTGCTAGGACTCATCTTTTCATGTAGTCTGGCTTTTCACAGAGCCTTATAAAAAGCTTGGTTGTTTCCATCACATATCAGAGTCAGTTAAATTTGATTGCATTCACTGTATGAAATTATAGACTTGTGTAGGTGTTGATGTAGATAACACAATAACTTACACAGCTTATTTCTAAATGTAAGACACATGCAGGTAAAATTTTCCTCAGAGCTCAGAGACATGGTCCTGTCCAGCATGTTTTTCCAACCCTTTTTGTCCATTGCTACTCTCGTCTGGCAAACAGCATTATAGACTGCTCTGTAAAGCAACAGTGTGACATTTGTCCAAAATAAAGAACCACACAAGACGGCTTACCTTAGGCTGCGTTTGAATTGGAACAGCCTTTCTTGATTGAGATTTCTTGTTAAAGCAACCTTTCAAAATGCAGTTCAGCTCAGTTCTATTGTCTTCTAATCCCCCGTTATATTTAGAATGATTACTGACTAGGGCTGGCTAATTAAAACCAACATTCAGAACCTCTTTCCATCAATGAAGCACATGTCAGTTATTCAGTTTTTTTTTAAATGATTGAATTCTCTTAATACTTTCTCCATTGTGTGTGGTCATGTGCTATCCCTTCAAAAACAGAATAATGTGTGTGTAGTTACTTGACTCCGCCCTGTCCTGTCAGCGACATGGTAGAAACGTGGAGAATTGAAACAAAACAGAAATGCCGCGTTTGTCATATGCAAACATTTTGGCTTTAGAGGAAAACTTTTTCACTCTTTTAGAAAAAAAAAACATACCAAATAGGAACAGAATCGGGATTTACATGTACCAACTTTTTGCGATTTTTTTATTTTTATTTTTTTTTTATTTTATTTTATTTTATTTTTTTTTAAATGGATTGGAAAAAGTCCCAAATATTGCAAAAAAAAAAAAAAAAAAAGTTTTCACACGTGAACTGTTACAAGAGGTGGTGGATTTGATTTGGACCCAGGTACCCACAACATATAATAAGAATGGGGAAATAATATAAAACAACTAAAAGGGGGTTACGAACGAGGAGCGCACGAGTACCGAACGGGAAAACCCTCAAAGTGCCCCAAATAAACTAATTTTACCTCATGGGTTACCTGCCCGTACCAGTCCATCGGCACTAGAAGCCCCCGGACTTTACCACTATCTCTTGGGACGTGGAAGGGCGCGAGGGCACCGGTGGTCAGACGCGCAAACCGGCCGGAGATGGAATACCGGTGCAATGATGATGTCCTGACCCCGAACAGCACTGAAAACCCCACCTTTATAGGACATGAAGCAGCTGTTCAGGATCAGGGCATAATTAAGATAATGGATAAATGACCGCCTCACCGATAGCTCTGTAATGGCGACCGGCGAGGACAGACGCTCCGGGGGGAAGGTAGGAACCCTAAAATGAACGAAGTGGAAGTGTTAGAATATCACGAAAAAAAGGGGATGGAAACAGGGTTTTGCGAATAAACGATGAAGTATCCTGCTGATTAACAGATTTTGTACCACCTGATCGGACCAAAATCAAAACAAAAATCTTTTTTTGTTGCATTCAGATATGATTTAATGACTAAATGTGCAAGTGACTGTCAAAATTATAATCTAGTTAAATTCCTCAATGCTTGTTTGTTATTGCCAGTAACAAGCACCCAGCAACAAGTGTTCCCACAAACAACTATCAATAGCTTTTGGAAGTCGCTCTGGATAAGGGCGTCTGCTAAATACTGCAAATGTAAATGTAAATAAGCATTTGCAAATGTTCAATAGAAAAAGGATTCAATAAAATGGAAGGAAGAACCATTTCTCACAGCATCATGAACAACATGGCTCCCAAAGCTACAGTAGAGCCCAGTGAGTTTAAACACATTAAAACCCTTAACAGAAGATGCCATGCACCAAACTCGTTATGTATTATTTTTCACATGGCATTATTTCAAATGATTTTTTTTTTTTTACACATTAAAACGGAAACGTCCCAACATCTCTAAGACATTTTTTTTCCCCATGTGCTTTGATTTTTATTTGCTTTTATTTTGAAATTCAATTGGTCAAAATGTCTAATCTATAAATAGTTCATATAGAACTTTCTTGCAGTTATTTTTATACCATACTTATATGCATACTTTCATTATGAAAAAAAAAATATTTGAGAACATTTATTTGTGAACTATGAGGTCAAAAAAGAATAAAAACGAAAGTAAATTAATTAATTGTAAATTAAGGTAAAATGTTTAATTCATTGTGATATCGATTTGTAGTCTTTTCTTAAAGCTGGGACTTTGTTCTAATGGACAAGTGCATATTGGTATGATTGGACAACCACAAGCTCGAAAATCAGCACACCTTACCTGAAATGAAAATGTATTATTTAAAACATTTAATATAAAAAGCAAGTTTGCTGAAAGTTTGCTGTTCTCTAATGACGGACACGGCATTTATCTTCGGTTCAAGATGCTTTGTGTTCCAGTTCTTCTCCATAGAGATCCCATGCTGCTGACTGGACAGGATGAAGTCACGTGACTGTACATGGGGTATGATTTTAAGAGGATAGTACATAAACATGTACAGTGGAGAAAGTATTGACGCAATTTAAAGAAAAATGTATAAACCGTTATTAAAGTCAAAGCATGTAAATAAAACCGAAACGGGCAAGATTAGGTTGGTAAACTCAACTTCTCTGAACGTTTCTATGAATTTTTAATTAATTGCCCAGCCCTACTGCACATTGTCTAAATGAAAATTGCATTGCAAATGTAGTTACCTTTCTGATCTAAACGAGCCTCTAACTCTAGCAATGGCTGAAGAAGTAGAACTTGGTATAATCCAGCTTGTCCTGGTTCTTGTTTTATTCTGTCAGGTCATTGCCTACTCTTCAGTCAAAGAGACTTCATGTTTAGATTTCAAAGTAGGCCCTTTGTTTCTTTCCCCACTTGTTTACATGAGAAACTATAGACAGCGGGATTTTGAAATGCATCTACGTGAAGAGGATGGGTGCTTTTGCGAGGAAGAAAAAACCCTATTCACATCCACTCTGAAAACAGATGAGCATTCCCAGTCATTTAGTGGACCAAAAAGACCTGTAGGGGATTCAGTTTTGAGCTCTGCCACAATGCTCTGCTTTATATAGCGCCCTAACCTTTTCAAGGGTTTGAGATTGTTCTGCATTTCTTCATGAGTTATGCAGTGCTTCGTAGCAACGTGACTCCTTGATCTGGATCCGCTTTTGAAATGTCTTTGATACTCCTTTATCTCTACTAAATATTTAATAGCACACAGATGGATCTGAGTAATTTGGGTGCTATCTGCAGTGAAAATTGTGCTTCAGAGGCGACACGTGTATGCTTTCCAAGAAACCTTTGTAGAGTACTCTTCTTCTTTTTCTGTTTCGCACACGTAATGCTAACATTTGACCACGTATTAACTTCAGTGCCTGCCGCCTCTTTCTTTTATAGATCACAGGCCTGTCTCATTGATGCTTCGGTGCTTCGTCAATGTTTCGGTGCTCATTTGACTGTGATGTCATAAATGTCTGACCTCTTTCTGTCTTCTGAGTTTCTGTTCTTCCTTAGTCTTTCTTCAATTCGACCTGAACAAACAGCCTTATTTGACAGGTTGTGCAGTATAAATGATTTAAGGTCCTTTATTTTATCCCCGTCAACAGATAAATAGTAAATATATATAGGCTGCACATTCAGCTACGATAGTCACAATGTACATCCCGTCAGTGTTGCAAGTGTAATCATGGATACATTACGGGCATTCTCTTTCTAATAATGGTGTTTCATTCTTTGAACACCAGAGGGCACAATCATGCATCATATACAGCGTATCTTCCTTCATATCTCTCAGCATGGGGTCATTGTGGAAATGTTCTCACGCTCAGTGGACACAAAAAGGAGTTTGACAAACTGGCCCTGCTAAAAGTGCGTTTTATGAAGTGTTTAAAAGCTGTCATTGTAGCCTGCGCTGTGTCATATACGGTGTATATATAAAAATGATCTTCACAGTTTACCAAAAATTCAAGTTGCGATACATTTTGGAAACAATTTCCTGTCGTAGCTTGGGGAGTTCCTGTAATCTGGGTCGTTACTGTATGAAAACCAGCTATTATTGTGTGACCTTTCTTTGTAACCGTGGTCATCGTCACCACGGCCATCATTAACCCTGTGTGCAAAGTGAACAAAAAGCACAGTTTTGTCATCTACCACGTTAGAATATCAGCTAGTTCTTACTTGTTGTTGTGTAGTAGGACTTAATCAGGGCTGATGATAAAGTGCTGCAATTGAGCAACAGACAAAGAAAGATTATTGTAATTAACTCCTAAACAGTGTCTGTCGTGGGGTGTCCGAAGGTTAATAAGTAGCCGGCTTATGCGTTTGTGATGCTCCTATATTTATAAGGCATAAAACCTTATCGCCTTGCAGGATTTCGTTTATGCAAAATATAGAACTTTGGTAACTTTGTGTTATTCTGAGCTCTCTGGAGGACGCATTGCTTTCAGAAGTCTGACTGATTTTTTTATTTCATGCAAAACTATAAGTGGTTGGACAACCATCAGATACACAGTGCATAACCAAGAAACTACTGTTCTTTCATACGTATACATGTCTGGCATATCAACAGCAGACCGAATGCAACACTCGTGTAAAATTGCTGGTCATGTGCGATATACATTACTGTCCATTATTGCAGTCAACGTCTATGTGATGGAACATAAAAGACAAGTCTAATCTAGGGTGAAAAACTTTTAGAGGCTCACTAGTAGATGAACTACACTGACAGGAAGATTGTATTCACTGTCAGAATGCACTCTGCGTTCCCCAAGAATCAGTTCAGCGGAGAGAGAGAGATGGAATTCTCCACAAGAGTCCTCTCAATTCATTCTCCTGCTTTCTTTGCTGCTTCAGTACTGCAAATGGACCAGTAAACTGCTGTTACCTCTTTCAGTATTTTTATTTATATATATATATATACATACAGATATGCAGATGCTATTCATTTTCTCAGAAGACCTAAATTACTTATACTTTTTTTTCTCCAAACTTGGCAACCCGCAATTAATCTTTCATTGACAAAAACTGTAGTTCCATATGGTGGTGGCTTCAGCTTCAGAGATCCCCGGCTTGATTCCCAGTTCAGTGTCTGCATGTGTGGAGATGACATGTTCTCTGCGTGGGTTTTCTCTGGATACTCCAGTTTCTTTTTAAGTCACGTTGGTCTCTCTAAAGTGTATCAGTGTGATTGAGTGAGTGAATGAGTGCGTGTAGGTGCTTTCGCACCGGATGAACTTTTTCATAGTGCTTAGAACTGTGTCCCGGCTGTCACATGTTCACAATGCAGGAATCGGGGACAATTGTAGTTCTAAGGGTGCCATGTAGAGTGACTTTTTTTAGCTCCTACTTCAAGGCAAGGTCTTTTGCAGTGCGTAGGATCCCTGCGTGAGCCAACTTTTGCAGTAATTGGTCCAGATGTAAGAGTACTGCATTTTGTCCAGATGCAGTGACGAGTGAAGTGTGCAGTAAATGATTTAGATGCGCCTGTGTCGAGCTCAACCACCATGTTTAAATATACTTATACCAGCAGCCATGTTTATGTTTATTTGGCTTATTTAACGTCGCTTATCGGCATCAGTGGCCATCCAGCGACGCACACAAGGTTACATGCATACACAAGTTAATCTGAATACCAGTCATACATACATAAGTCAATGACAATTTAGAGACACCAATTCACCTAACACACGTCTTTGGACTGTGGGACGAAACCGGAGTATACAATCGTTTCCGGTTGATGGGACCACATCGGGACACGATCGTTCCTAATGACCGGCTGGTCCGATTAAACGAACATGCCCTATGTTAAAAGACGGGACGTGCTTTGTAACATATTAAATGTTTATTAAACCTTTATTGTGCGATTTACACGTATAGCGAACGTACAAACAAGAACTACTGT
>JAUZST010007202.1:0-14331 GCA_034779995.1 Parotocinclus haroldoi | reverse complement strand
TAATGTAACTGGTGGTGAGATGAACCCGTGTGTAGATGAAGATGTAACCTTGTGTGTGTTGCTTACATGGCCACTGATGCCGATAGTGACGTTAAAGAAGCCAAACAAACAAACAAAACAAACATTTGCAGCTTAAACTGAAATGTTACTGGTTGAGGTGAAACTACTGAAAAAGCAACATCATAAAAAGCAACAACAGTAGGACAACATCAAAGTTGATAACATATAATTAAATAGTTAAGAGTTAAGAGGACCAGTAAAATGGGAAACAACCCAGTAAAGTGTATTTTAAATTTAAGCTGTAACATTTCAGAATGTTGGTAAAATAATTTTTGTAAAAAAATACGTTAACATTTAAACAGCATTTAACCTAACAATTTCAATTCAGAAAAAATGGCAACATGACTGAACTGGCCTGCTTTCTGTGTCTACTGTGAAATAAAAGGGGAGACAAAAATACACACACCAACATTTCTATAGTGCTGTCATGTTAACAGCCAAATAATTTAAATATACTTGTAATTATTTGGCATTTTAGAAAAGCAATTAAATTAAGTTAGCTGTTAAGCATATAAAACTACCCATGGCTGAGAAATCAAAATGTCCTTTCAGAATAACGAGTACGTAATAATATAAATTGCACATCAGTTGTTATCTTTGCATTCACAGTTGCAGTCATTTCCAAAGAATTATCTTGGGCTGTCACATTGTGTTCTCACATTGTCATACTTTTAACAGAGAAACACATACTGTGATAGGAGATTATACTGGATTGCTAGTCTGAGTACATAAAATGTTAATCAGTTTACACTTACTAATCAAATACATGTCCAGTCAGTCTGATTGATAACTGGTTATTGTATTTTTGCATAATATGTAAATTAGATAATAACACTGAACCACCAACTTCCTGTGGTCACAGTTTTTATTTGCAAAAGTTGGTTATCACAACAAACCTCATACATGATCTCTTTGATTTCCTAAAATTGGAATGTCATGGATGATGTGTGCTATGTCATAAAGCATTGTGCAGGTTTTGGTAGTAAGATGCAATTATACTTGTTTAATGTGTGTAAGATGGGGCCACCTCATGAAGTGGTTTAAACAAACACATTCAAATCATAAATTAATGTCCAACTTTTTCAGTGCTTTCACACACATTTTTGTGTGCCTTAGCCCTATCTGGATAAAAATGCTGATACTCAAGATGCATGAAATGACCCAGTGTGAAGGAGTGTGTGTTTAAAAAAAATGCACAAAAACATTACAAAATGCACTCAATTGCTGTTGTTTGCTACAAGGTAAATACGCAATCTCAGTGCTCTGACTGTGCAAAATGATGGTGGTCATCCCAAGGAATTGTGGTCAGGAAATTCTGTAATATTATAGACAGGTCATAAACACACTGATGTTTGTTCTTTTTATTCTGCCATAATTTACTAAGCTAGGTATACAATATAATGTGAAGTAATAAGTTCATTAAAAACATTTAGCAGGTGCCAGAGTGACTTGCAGCATATCAGTGATGGAACTTGAACCATCAACCCTCTGGTCAAAAGTCATATCTCTAAACCAGGGCACCACAATAATACTGTACAAAGTGGTTGACTACATTTTTTTTTTTTTAATTATGACTAAACTATGACAAAGAAATTGTCAGTTTCCATGTTTAATGTTTTTTTTTTCCAGACGTAGGATACATTTTCCCCTACCTCCCTTCCTTGCATTCTTTTCTCATAATTCTGTACTCTGTTGTTCCATGATAATGTCTGACCCTCTGTTCTTTCCCCTGGCTGCTTTAGTCCTCATTTTCCAGCCACGCTGTCTAACTCTTATATCTGTTTCTGGCATCTTGACTACCCTCATCTAGACCCTGTGTGCTCTCCACTCCTCTGTGGCATGGGTATGTGTTTGTCCTCCTTCACACAGCTGGCCCAGAGCTGCTATGACAATCAGTGTGTGGGTGCTCTAAGGAGAAAAGTGTTTATCCAGGCATAAAGTTAATCTTAGTCCTGCGTCCTTGCTGTGCAGTTTCGCACCATGGCTTTTTTTTCAGACAGGGGATATAGTCATCCCAATATCACACTGCTTGGGTTTGTGTAACACTTTTTTGTGCTGATGGCTTTCTGTTTTGAGCTTGCTATCCAGAGTGTTAGATATAAGCAGTAAGTAGGCTTAAGGGGCTGAGATGATGCTATGTTGGCTTTGCTGTCAGTGACGTCTGTGATGTATAATGGCATCTTTAACCTCTGGTTACTCATTAAGAGCTTATGCTGTGTGCGTTGTAGTCAGACAGTGTCTCATTCAGTCAGGAACTTTTTAGACCGGCATGAATCCAAAGTGTAAATTTAATTGTAGACTGACAGTCTTTTATATCTTGGTTTGAGTGTTCTTTCAGAATTAGTCCCTTCACTCGCTAGGCTTAATTCCAAAAGGAGAGGAGTATGCTCCAGTCTTACCTGTCAAATGTGTAATCTCTCATTGGGTGCATACAGGGATAACATGAATGCTCTGCTGATTATGAAGCTTGTTTTTTAATATAGCCAGTGATATGTCAATGACGGTTCATGGATCTTGAAGAATTGCATATTTAAATCTCAAGAATTCCAAAACCTGCTGTTGGCATGGAACCAGGAACCTCTAATGCAGTTATTTTATCATTTGATGTGCAATAAGAGAAAGTTTTTAGGATTGTTGTTTGAAATTATGGTGAATTTAATACTGCAGTCAGTGGGTCATTGTGGATCTGATTTACATGTATCTGATTTTCTTTGTTTATGGTTCTCGTTTTGGTTTGGATTAATTAGTATAAGAATCAAAGTGCATCTTCAGATCAGCGATAGCTGGAGGGGATACATTGATGGTGTTGGTTATTGCTGACTCCATACACTAGAACTGAAAGAGTAACTTGCAGCAACTTGATTCCCCATCTGCTTTTTAAGTCTTGGCTGCTGAACTCCCTGGAATTTCTGTTAAGAGTAGTTTTCCAGACTTTATTCAGTGCTGTGGCTCCTTGGCAGTTTAATAGAGATGGTTGAAAATAATTCTACAGTATTATTTCAACCTGCTGTCGATCCACCATCTGTAGTGTGCACCATAAATGTTCCAACAAATTTCCTTATGCTGAAAGAACTGAGAATCTGCTCACTTGTGGTTGTGGCTGAGCTATTTGGGGTAAATATATTATTCTGTTTTTTTCTGACTGATTTTGCAGTTGTGGCTGTAGTTACTATTCATTTCTGTGGCTTTGTGTTTGCAATATGGGTTGTGTCAGTAATCCTAAACTAACCATACATGTAAAACAAAATAATGTTGCATATAAATAATAATTGCATATAAATGTTAATTGCATGCAAACTGTAAAATTAATCATCGCCATCACAAAACATGATTACTTAAAGAGTTTAGAACATGAGAATTTTTTGCTAAAGAAAAGCTCATGGCTTGTTCATTTGTTAATTTAATTAACATCAGATCAGCATCAATGGCTTTTCATGGCAGGAGCAAGGTTATACTGATGCTACTTATACATACTCATGCAGGGGCAATTTAGTGCCACCATTTAACTGCATACATGCCTGGAGTAAGTCTTTAAAGAAAAGTGGAGGATAACCTATACGGACTCCACATAAGCTGTCAGACATGATTTGAACCTTGAATGGTCTTCCGCTGTTGTACTCCACCCAATTCGTGGATGGATGTGCATCCACAGACTTTTTTTGTAGCATACATCCACTGACTGATTTTCCATAACATTTTGTTTACATTCTTTCTCCTATTTGATGTGAACATTAATTGAAGCTCTTGGTCTACGTATATATTCAAAATCTTAGTTATTGCATTTACCCCTGTCACAGAAATAACTGATTTGTAGGTTTAATACTGTATAGTATTGAGTTGTACTTTTAAGCCAGTGTTTAGAAAAAGAGCTGGAGAATTGAGAAGTGCTTAGATTCTAATTTAAGATATAGAAACTAGATGTAAAAACAGGCCTTTCCTCATGACAAATACAGATTTTAATTTGTAAGCAGCTCTAAATACATTTAACTTTTCTTTACATAACGCTTAAGTCACAGTCAAGAATCATTTAAATGACCATGCTTAAAAATTTTCAAGACTCAGGAAATCGCTCCTTCCATTTTGATTGGATTCTTTGTGGAGGTGCTGAAATTCTCTTTCCTTCTTCCTTACTAACTGAATAGGGTTTGCATTAGTATTCTGACTGCAGCCTTAAGTCCTGTTTATGAGCATTCAGAGACTTCCCTGGATGTGTGGGGTTGCTGTATTCTGAAGTGGTCTTAAGCATTATACGGAAATAAGTAATGGGGTACCACTATGAATAGTGCACCTAACACATCTTCCTTTAAAATATCCCCCTATCTATTAGTAGCTTGAGTGTTTTACATTTATTTTCTGAGCAACCCCAATTCAGACTTCACACTGATGTAGTTGTGTGAGATCACAGATCCCTCATGTAACGCTAAAATAATTAGCCACAAATACATTGAGTTTTCTCCAATATTTCACATCATCATTAGCTTGTCGGTTAGCTGTAAAAGTAGTAAGTTCATGTTAGCAAACATTTCTAAATGAACGCTAGATAACATTGGAGAATGTTCCAAAACAATGCTGGAAGCTGAGAGTGAACAATTACTATGCATCAGTATGACCCATCTTTGTAGCAGTTGAGATATTGATGATTAACTTGGGTGACATATTGGTGCAATGGTTAGTATTGTTGCCTCACAGCTGAGGTTGCTGAGTTTCCTAGCTTGACTCCTGGCCCACATGTCACCTGTGTGGCTATGGACTGGCAAACTGGCTTGGGTTGCTTCCTGTCTGCCCTGTGTTGGACTGGTTCCCTGTCTAGGGTTGCATTGCTCCTTTTGTTGCCAGTAATGCCCCGCCACTCTAAATTGGATTAAGGGGATATGAAAATGAAAGAAAGAATGAATGGATAAATGTGCAATTGAAAGTAGAGAGAATTCAGTTATTTGAGTGAGGCATTAAGACAACCTTAATGTTATTTTTTTCTTTTGTTTATATTATATACTTTTTTGTAGTTCAAAGATTTTGAACATTTCTGCTTTGACCTTAATTATTTTTACCTAATATGGCCAGTTATTTATGCAAACCTCTTATTCCAGCATGACTGTTATACAGGATAATATTTATTGTGCATCAAGATGTGTCCATAAACCTTTGGCCGCTAAATAAAAGTACAATAATTATATTGGAATAAGAGGTGTACACAAACATTTGGCTGTATACTGTGCAATGATTGAAGTGTACAGTAATTACAGTGGAATATAATACACTTATGACCACATAGTTTACTGATCATGCTCTACAGGGATGGCAAGTATTTGGTTTATTTTTTTTAAATAAATTATTATTTTTTGAATCACAAACAATAAAAAGCATAACTGACTATAGATTGCAGTATTTACAGCACAATTTATCAAACTTTTGACCTCGTAGTGTACCAGTCATGCTCTACAATGATGGTAAGTATTAATGTTGTAAGCTAGGCTGCTTTTTTGGCCTTGTGCTCTAACAATCAAATGGAGTGTGTGGTTTGTCATGGGGTGCTATGAAACTAACGATATTGAAAGTTTAAACACACAATGCAAACCAAACCTGAAACCAGCATTTTTTTTTTTTTTTTATTTATTTGTTTGAATGACACAGAATAAAAGTGGATTGTATTGATCTGTCAACTTATAAATGTAGTGTGAAGTTGTTTTAGGCATGTGCTAACAGTAAAGATGATAAAGAATGCTTCATTCAAAAGTGATGCCTTTTAAGCTTTCCTGTGGAGCACAGCTTCACTTGAGACTACATTGGCTATAAAAAGGCATAACACCTGTTCAGCATCCATATGCACATATATTTCTGGTTATGAGAGGAAATTATCTCTATTATCTATTATTAAAATTATTAGCACACTATATATTGCCTTGCCAGATATGTTACTTGTTTTGCTAGTAAAGCAGCTGTAATAACATGCAGTCATTGGTAAGGAAAGCGGTTTAAGCACAGTTTTATGAAACTTATTATATGTTTAATTACACACATGCTATGTCATGCTAAGGAACATTTGACTGGTGCTGCTCGTCTTATTAATACTGAGATGATGGTGATGATGATCATAAATTTTAATAATAATTTGTTAATAATAATTTATCATAGTGTCATAAATACTGTATATCCAGTAAATA
This sequence comes from Parotocinclus haroldoi, assembly GCA_034779995.1. Lineage (NCBI taxonomy): Eukaryota > Metazoa > Chordata > Actinopteri > Siluriformes > Loricariidae > Parotocinclus > Parotocinclus haroldoi. The sequence goes on along the minus strand of JAUZST010007202.1, from coordinate 8,110 downwards.
TGTTGCGTCGACAAGTAAGTCTCGTGTGTGCGTGCATGTGTGTGCGTGCGTGTGTGTGAAAGAGAGATAGAGAGATATAGAGAGAGAGAGAGAAAGAGAGTGCTCAATGGCACTTAATACTGATATTAAATAAACCACCTTTACCTTCGATATTGGAAACACTGCAGAATCTCAACATCTGGTAAACTACAGCATCCTGTCAAGAGGTGGATGCAGAAAGCTGTTCAGGAAACCTTATTTCAAATCATACCTGGAAAAAAGGCACTGCAAACAAAAGCTAGCAGTTTAGTCCAGAATATGTTAAGCTGTCCAAAGAGTATTAACAAAATATGCAATTTACAATCTAGATACAGCAGCAAAAGGCAGCATGTTTCTAATAATAATATCATTATTATCATTATTATTATTATTATTATTTGGTGGTTTTGGTAGTTACACCTATCTGTTGGGCACGGCTATACCTGAGGGCCTGAGTTAAAATCCCAGATGGGGTTTGAAACATCATATTCAGGTGGTGCATATACAGAACCCTGCAATGGAATGGTGCTTTGCCCAAGGTGTACTTCTGAATTTGGGGTTAGACTGCAAACATATCCCTGCATATTATTATTATTATTATTATTATTATTATTATTATTATTATTATTATTATTATTATTATTATTATTGTTGTTGTTGTTGTTTTTATACCATTATAATAATACTCACCATTATTATTGTTATTTTTGCATTGACTTTATTAATAGGAACATTATCAGAAATTATGTGTTTTTATCCTTCTTATTATTATTTTTTATTATTATTATTATTATTACTATTATGTAAACAACATGTGTATTTTAAAGGGTATGTCTGTTTTTTTTCTTCTTATTTTTCTTTGCATAAGTACGTATGCTTTTCTGCCTATTCTCTAATCCAGGACATATAGAAAGATATAACCAATATAACCAACAGACTGGTACGATAATGATGGTAAATGTGTCAGATTTACAGACTGAAAACACAAGTCATTAATGAGTGATTGATCGAAACCAAAATTCCATTGATAGATTGGTGTTAGGAATAACATGGAAGATCAGCCAGACATACAGAGACTCAATAAGTGAATGTGGACCAGTTAAGATAGTTCGATGTTAGAGACACCATGCAGCTAGTAAGGGTCGTGGTCAGCTATTATCTATAAATATAAATATATACATTATTTCCAAAATGTTCGTCATTATTTCAAGCCTTAGCTACTCAAGCTTTTGGAAAGATTCTGGGGCATTATGGGAAATGTAGCTGCTGTAGGGAATTTTGTGTTACAATTTTGTGTCATTTTGTGTAGTATTGCTCCAGGATAAAACTGGCTTTTTTTACAGACATGATTTTAGTAGGGAACAGCCACATGCCCCACTAAAGTGAGTCTTAATCACATCCAAATTAAGTGGTAGTTTTAATAGCATTTACTGCTTTTGTTCAGGATGGCTCCATGAATTGGCTGATCCAAGTCCAAATTGCTCCAAAGGCCCATTTTATTTGTAAATTGGGCTTCTTCTCAGTGCTGTTAGCCATAATTAAGGTTTTCGAGCTGGAAACACTAATGTAAGCAGTGCAGAAGCATTAGAATCCCACAATAAGAAACGATACAGAATACAGTCAAAGCCAGAATTAAAGCTAGAGCTACATTTCTATGCTATACAAATGCTATATATTTGTGATTCAGTCCAATAAATGAACTGAAAAGCGTCCAGAGTGACAATACTGCGATGCTTATCATGGTCAAATTTGCAAACTGCACCAAAAGGGAATCCCTTTTCCTGTCACTAATCTTCTGGTCATGCCTCGTTCCCGCCTGTACTGCAAGGAAATGGGAACGGCAAATTAGGCAGGTGTCACATCTATTTCACCCTAGAGAAGTAATATCTCACCCTGCAAATGGCTGGAACCGGAGGGTGCCGTTACGCTCTAATTAACATGCTTCATCAGTCACCGCAGCTCACGACCAGCACAGTGGTGCATATAAGTTCATATCAGATCAAAGATCACGTCACTGTCAATTAGAACCCGGAGCTCCTGGGGGCACTTCCATCCTGCCTGAGGGAAACACTGCCACTCCAGTTTAAATCATACTGGTCTTACACACTACTACCAATAGACCTGCTATTATTACAAGCACTTCCTACCACTTTCATGGCTTTGTTTTATATAAGGGTGTGTGTGTGTGTGTGAGTGCGTGCGTGTGTGCGTGTGTGTTGCCTTTCAGGCATTAAGGGCTTTTTTCTTAAGTCTAAGTGAAAAATTGCAGTGCTTGCAACTAATGCCCTAATTATTGTAAGTACGACAATAATTAAGTACATGAAGTGTAAACCAATATAAATAGGCTAATTTGTAAAACTGTTTATACTATTATTACTAAGTAGTATTCGTATTGGTTGTAGTCAAGTTCAGTTCTTAATATTACTGCTGCAATGCTATTATTATTAGTAGTAGTAGTATTAATAGTATTAGTAGTAGTAATATAAGTATTATTATTATTATTATTATTATTACAAGTATTATTATTATTATTATTGTTATTGTTGTTGTTGTTTTTTATAGCTGTTATTTTTATTTTACTTTTTATGCTATTATAATAATACTCACCATTATTATTGTTATTTTTGCATTTACTTTATTAATAGGAACATTATTAGAAATGTGTTTTTATCCTTATTTTTATAAATGTTTTTATTATTATTATTATTATTATTATGTAAACTACATGTGTATTTTAAAGAGTATGTCTGTTTTTAACTTTTAATTTGGTTGAAAAAACAGCATATACATTTGCCACAAATATCAAATTTTTATATGTTATAATAATAATAATAATAAAATCCATTAATTTGGTTTGTAAATACAATTGAATAATTAACAATAATTTAATAATCCAATCATTTCCTTGTTTTTTTATTATTATTATTATTATTATTATTATTATTATTATTATTGTTATTGTTGTTGTTGTTAATATTAGGTGAAATACATGCATATTTTAAAGAGCATGTAATTAGTTATTTAGGTTAATATAGGTTTTTATTTCATTTTTTCCAACTAAAATGCTGCAAATACATTATTTTTGCTACTTTACTATTTATTAAAACAACACTATTATTATAATTATATTATTATATCGTTATTATTATCATCATTAATAATAATTATTATTATCATTATGTCGTTATTATTTCAATTTATTTTATTGATAAACCTTTAATTTGTTTCTTTTTTTCCCCTTGTATTTTTGTAGTATTACCTTGATAGTTTAGAGTAAGCGCTACATATTGTTAGCAAGGTTCTGCTAAAACGAATGACAGAGCAATGAAAAAAAAAAATCAATAGCATATAAATTAAAAGGTTTCAAAGGTCCAGCAGATTCCATATATATAACTGAAAGGGGAAATGATTAAACATCGACAGGTAATTTATCCTGGCTTTACACGTTGCTTGTTTTGCTCTTTGATGGAGTAGCCGTCAGACTTCATAGCTATCTCGTAGCTTCAGGCCACAGCAGGTCTTTAGATGAAGGCCGGTTGTGTTTTTTTGATTAAAGCAGTCTCTTCTGCTTTTCACTGCGACATTTCAGTTCGCGTTCCTTTCCCGAGTCTGCATCAGTCATCAATGAATGAAGATCGGGAGCTTAGTCATGAAACTTGTGCTTACGTCTGTAGCTGTCCTTTAACCAATAAATATAGCCAGCTCAAGAACTACTGGTATCCTTGTAGGGTCAAATAAAATCATAAAACATGTTTCATTTACTCTGGCAAGAGTAAGATATAATAGTAAACAGAAGCCTTGATGCAAAATAAGTCTAAAATAAAACCATATAAAACAAAACCAGGTGTCAGAAGTAGACAGAATGCATGTTTTCATAACGTTTTCTTAACGTCCTGATTATAGTGTATAAAATGAATCCAGTTAAATGTATTTGTACGTTTATCAGTCCATTTTATAAAGCCATGTAACCTAGCAAGGCTTCGGAGGACTTCGAAAAACAGTCTTGGCACAGATCCTCCACCCAACTTAATAGAGGTTATTTTCAGTAGAACAAACCCCAAATTCACCCAAAGGGTTGGTTTTCTGTACGTTCTAAATGTGACTCACCAAACCACATGGTTCAGTCAGTCACTTTTCAATTCCAGTATAAATATGTTTAGAGGGAATCCAGTTTTGTTCTGGTATGTATTCAAAAATAGCTTCTTGGGATGGGACTGCCCCAGTAATTGTGGATTAGAGCCTTGGGTCCCAAAATGCTTGTTCATTACTGTACATAAGGGCAAAACCGAGATGTGTCCTCATCCAGGCATTCATTCATTACCTTCATTAAGGGCAGGATCAACCCTAGACGGGACGCCAATCCATCGTAGGGGCACACACACACACACTAAAGGCTACTTTAGCGACACCAATTAACCTAACACGCGTCTTTGGACCGTGGGAGGAAACCAGAGTAGGCGGAGTAAACCCACACAGACACGGGGAGGACATGCAGACTCCATACAGAAAAGACCCAGGCCGCCCCACCCTGGGATTGAACCTGGGACCTTCTTGCTGGGAGGCAGAGGTGACACCCACCGAACCACCCATCCAGGAAGCTTTACCATATTTCACGCCGTTTTAAACCTCTTAATTATTGCTCTAAACGTGGACGTAGATATTTTAAAGGCTTATTTTTAAAGCCAGCTTCATTAATGACATTTCAACTTGCAGCGTTTAGCAAATGCCCACTGGACTCAACAGAACCTCAGCTCTACTGGACCAGAACCTAAATCACTGCACCACCTCTGTCCACAGAAATAACATGTATTAGTCTTTCGTCCACACTGATTAATGAATAAAGGAATTTGGTGTTTGCATCCCACCACTGATAGAGGATTAGCGTGATATAGGAATGCCAACACGTATGACACAACGGTTTGTCTAAATACCATCTTATAAGCCATCTTATAGCAGCTTTTACCCAACCTTACCCAGGATGCCCCTCTTTAATGAGCTGACTCATTAATGATTGACTAAGCTGACTAGTGTTATGCTTTTTAGTGGATGTGCTGAGAAGTCAGATACCCGCAAAAGAGGAATAAAATATTTTAAATATAAATTTCTTTGAATACTGAAGTTGAAGGTCGCACACAAGTGTAGATTACTGAGTGGACATTATTCATTATTTCACCAGCATAGGTATCCCTGGACCACTCAAGCATTCATATCTAATAATGCCCTTTGGTATCTCTATTTGCAATTCCATGGACACAACAGATTTCTTAAATCTTACCAACATCTTTGCAGCCAAGTAGCAACAGTCTAGACACCCTTGGAATTACCATAGAGCTATAAATATTGGAACAGCCAAAGGATCTGATGTCTGGGGTTGTTCTTGCCCTAGTGCCCAGAATTGCCGGATGGTCACTGACCAGCCTGAGACCCTGCGTGGACTAAGCGAAAAATAATGGATGGATAAATGATATACCAGTATCTTAGCAACCACATACATAGCAACAGCCTGGCAATCTCTCTTGGAATTACAATAAAGCTGTAAATATTGAGACAGCCAAATGATCTTTAGCCATAAATACATGGGCAACTTATGGAACTCCCATCCATCCATCCATCCATCCATCCATCCATCCATTATCTTCTACTTAATCCACATGGGATCATGGGCCAGCCGGTTGTAAACACAAACAAATTCCAGTCTTAAAAGCTGGTAAACATTTATAAATCTTGACTCCTGTCTGATCTGAGATCTGAAACGTTCCATCCTGGCACTTGGGTAGGGATTGCTAATGCCAGTGCAATCTTCCTCTTTCCTTGCGGTTCAAGTCCCGCTTGATACGGGGTCAGCTCATAACCACGAAGACAGGATGAGGGAACACTTTCACCGACGTGTCGCATCGCCTGTCGTCAAAGACACACACAAGTCACAAGTCAATGCCAATTTAGAGACAGCAATTAATCTAACACGTATGTCTTTGGACTGTGGGAGGAAACCGGAGTACCCGGAGTAAACCATGTAGACACGGGGAGGACATGCAGACTCCACACAGAAAGGACCCAGGCCGCTCTACCCTGGGATTGAACCCGAGACCTTTTGCTGTGTGGCAGCGGTGCTACCCTGCCCGTAATGCTAACGCAAAATTACCCTAAAATCACACCATCTGACTTTCATTTTGCTAACCTGAGTCCTCCAGTGTTTCATTTACAATATCTTACATACTACAATGCTTAACTCTCTCTCTCAGTAACAATCTCCATCCTTTTCCACTTCCCCTTTCCACCTGTTTTTTTTTTTTTTTTGGCCGAGATGTAATTTATCCAAATTTCTCCCAACTTTCTCCAGAGAGAACAGCATGTTGAATTAAAACGAGTCTCTGTACGTACGTTTACAATGTCTTGTCTTGAAAAATGATTCACCAGCTCTAGATTGAAGAAAGTGGTATCTTTAGTCCATAAAACTTTATTCTACATCCAAGATTGCCAGTTGTACCGTTTTAGTCCAAACTGGCTTTGTTTAATCTATTTCCTTTGCTCGGGCTTATTGACAGCTGTGTATTGTACTTTCAAACCCTTACTGATGCGTTATGTGAAAACAGTGGATTGACAGATATATAAGTTTTGTTTTTTTTTCTAAACTGAAGAGCGGAGCTTGAGTTTCGCCTAAAAGTACCGTTAACCTGTTGTTGACAGTTATGGTGGTCTACTACTCACAGGAAAATACAATCACAAAAAAGATCTGCTCAATATATCTGTAGTTACTTCCAGACAACACAGAGATCAAATGGAAAGAAAAATGTCTCCTGACTCTCAGATCTCTCACATCTTCGCTTGAGATTTAGTTGAGATCCCAATAAAGACTCACACTGTGCTCAGGTCTGTCAACATCATAACTCTGCTGTTTATCTGCTGCTGAGAAAAAGACTGAGCTCTTAAAAGGAAAAGCATTTCTGATCTATAACTAACTTTTCCCTCTGATTTAACGTGAAGAACTTTTGTAATAACTATCATTTGTCACACAATGTACAGTCCATCATTTATGCCTCGGCACTCAAGAGTGTTTTCTTCCTAAATTATTTTCTTATTGAGAATTACTCTACTTGTTGGCATTTGACACTCAACGCAAGCACAAGCGTGTGCATCACTCAGCCAAACGTTGCAGCAATTACAGGTACACGTTCAAATTCAGACTGATCTTTTCGAAATATATTTCTTTATCCTGAACGTAAGGCAGCCTTTGTGACTCATACATAACAGCAGTTCATGAGAGCCACTTCTAGAGATAATCTAATGGAAAGATGAAATCTTTCATGATAGAAGACAAACTTACTTCCTATGCAGATCCAAGTCTGACCATGACTTTTTAAAGACCCGTTTTATCGTAAACAGGTGGTTCCGAATAATATCATGGTCCCATACTATGCAAGTTGGTAGAAATATCTGTGACCAAAATGAAGCTTAATGAAGCATTCATTAGAATTCTCATAAGGTGTAAACGGGGACTGTGGTAGCCAAGCGGTTAAGGTACTGGACTCTGGGTTCAAATCCCACTGCTGTCACGGTTGGGTCCTTGAGCAAGACCCTTAACCCACAACTGCTCGGATTGTAAGACTGTATCAGTTGTAAGTCGCTCTGGATTAATGCCGTAAATGTAAATGTATAAAGAGCAACCACTGAGCACCAAACTGTTCCTGTGAGCAGGGATTTTATCGCTGTTAGTCCCATTTTCTATTCATACCCTTTTCTGTTTATACCCACTCTTTAACATCGGAATTTGAACATCGGCACCTTAAACAGAACAATGAATGGTACAATCTTCCAACTCTAGGATGGCCGTAATCCAGTCCAGTCGGTGGTGATAATTCACCAATACGATCTGACAATCACCAATAGAACAACTAGGATGCAATCAGAGGCATATTTCTATTCTATTCTAATCTATCAATTCAATTCAATTCAATTTTATTTCTATAGCGCTTTTTTATCTAAAAGGCCAATCCCAAGTTGAGCAAGCTCAGGGTGACAGTGGAAAGGAAAAACTCCCTAAAATGGTAGGAAGAAACCTCGGGAGGAACCAAGACTCAACAGGGGACCCGAC
>JAUZST010007201.1:12500-14333 GCA_034779995.1 Parotocinclus haroldoi | reverse complement strand
ATAACAATAATTGACATTACATTAAAATATTTGTAGGAGAACTGGAAGATTAGGTTGTCTCAAGAATGGTTCCAAAGTCCACATAATAATTATTAATCGTACATAAATCCTCTATTTGTGACAGTGGAATATAATTTCGGCCAAATCTTACAAATCCAACCACCACCTAACAAATTCCATAGCTTAAATTGATACACTATGTGTCAGTTTGAGCTATAGAATTTGTAATCATAACCCCTCGCGCTGATCTTATAAAACACTGGATTTACAAACTGAATAAATTCTAATATACATATCAAAAGCAAAACTAATCCTCTTAAGAAATTGGTCTTAATAATGAGTATGGTGAGAAGACACCAGACGACGTGAGAGTTATCGCTCAAATCAAAACTTATGTAATGCTATATTATTAGAACATAATATATTTGTAGAAATTTGGTCCTCCCTTTACAAAAATACCCCTATTGATAACTCCATAAGTTTTTTTTCTGTTCAGATGTGGTGTCCCCAGATAGCTCTACTTAATAATAACTCATAATTATACTTAAGTAAATAATTAAACAATAGTCAAGGTGGTTAAATCCCAATTTCTCTTTCTGGAAATGTAAGAAGCAATAAAAAAACTGTAAATTAACAAATGCTCAGATGTTCAGATATTTTACAATATAAGCAAGATTTGCAGGTCTGTTATCTTTACTGTTTATGAATCCTTCATCAAGGGACATATCCATCTGACTTAAACTCAAGGTTTGACCTCAATATCTACAAACCAGTCTCACTCTTTAAAGTCCACTTCAAAATATTAGCCAGGTTACTTGCAAAACACCTCTAAACCTTTAAGGGGCTCTATCACATCTGATATACCTGACCAGACAAGCAAGGCAGTAATACTCAATCCATATCTGTAGGCTCCAACATAAAAGCCTCCACCCTGAGGCTACAGTGCTGCTAGGTACTGAAAAAAAGTCTTTTGACCACATTGTGTGAAACTAACTATATAGCACCCTGAACAAATTTGGTTTCTGTTCCTCGTTTGTCACCTGTAAAAGATTATTCTACAACAAGCCTCTGGCATTGATTTAGACAAACAACATCTTTTCAGATTACTTTTCATTACAAGAGGAACAAGACAGCTATCATGGGTACGGAAAGTATTCAGACCCCTTTAAATGTATCACTCTTTGTTTCATTGCAGCCATTTGCTAAAATCAAAAAAAGTTTTATTTCTCATTAATGTACGCTCATCATCCCATCTTGACAGAAAAAAATTAAAAAGTGGAAAATTTAAAGGAGTCTGAATACTTTCCATACCCACTGTAGGTCAGGCCACTTGTCCTTGTAAGAATTTGCCAGAACAAGTTCTGTACCATCACAAATTTGTATGTTTATCTGCATTCAGATTGCTTTCTGTTAACTGGCTATGATTATTGGTACTCTTGGTAGAAACTTGGATTAATTAGTAGCACAGTGATTGGGGACTGGACTAATGAACTGGATAAGAAAGTCAGTAAATGAATAAAAAATTCCACAGGCATGAAGAAAAAGCTATCTTATCTTTTGGGTCCCAAATTATTATATTTAGGAGAACCAGTAACGCTTAATGTGAATTTCACAGGCTATAGATGGTCAAAGAGCCCCTACTGTTGCTCAATACAATCTTTTACTTATCTCCTCTCTTGCAAATCAGGTTGTATGCATTGTTTGTCCAGTTTGCTATCAAAGCACACTGTACAGAGTTTTCCAGTACAGATATAGGGGATACGTGAACTCTTATGGGTAGATTAAGCCAGGGATTAACATTTCAGAGATGTAGTATTCAATTACCTTGTGCTC
>JAUZST010007201.1:0-10000 GCA_034779995.1 Parotocinclus haroldoi | reverse complement strand
ATAATTTAATCAACACAATTACAGCAAGTAAATAATAATACAGAAATCAATGATACTAATAAATAAAATAATAATAATAAAAATCATTGTTTTATTAGGCTTTTGCTTATGTAAGGCTTGGTTTACCAGGAAAGTAAAAATGACTTTTGTAAGCCACTCTGGAAAAGGGCTGGATACTATGCTAAATCCTATAAATGTAAATGTAAAGCACGTTTTTAATGATTCTTCTCAGACAAGCTGATTTGCTGATTAACTGAAATTATATTGTTACAGAAAAAAATAAACATTTTCAATAATGATCTCAGATTTTTGTCATCCACTGTATTATATTCCTCCTACTAATCATATATCTATACACTCACTATCATATCCAATCAGCCCATCACATAAGATAAACGACACAGTTATGTAGATATGGTTCATATGGCCTGTTGAAGTTTAAACCCAGTGATGGGTTTAAGGTGATGTATGTGACTTTGAATGTGGTATGGCCATAGGAGTATGACTGTTGTGAGCTGAAGAAAATAGTAACTCAACCACTCATTACAGCCAAGGTATGCAGAAGGGCATCTTGGAATGCATATCACACCAAATATGGAAGCAGATGGGCTACAGCCTCCTGTCAGCTACAAAAGAGGAACTGAGGCTAAACAAAATTGGACAATCCCTGGTCTGATGAGTCTCAATTTCTACTGCAATATTTTGATAGTTAGTGTTTGAATAAACAGTATGAAAGCATGGATCCACACTGTACTCTATATATGGGTCAGACTGGTGCTGGTGGTACAAAGTTATGTGGGTTACGTGGACTACTTAATACCAAAAGTGTATTGTTTAAATTACAGAGGCATTTTGCTGACCTCTTTATGATCCCAATGTACAATGTACATCTTGTACATGCCATGTCAGAAAACTTAAATTATCTCAAACTGGTTTCTTGAACATGTCAAAGAGTTCAATGTACTAAGCTCGCCTCCACGGTCAATTGTGTACTTACCAAGGCATTTTCTAATATGTATACCATGCTTCTAATTCTGAAAACCAACATGCAAGTTATGTGACAGTTTTACAGTATGCATGAATTTGGTTGTGCATGAAACATATCGTTTTAAATATCAGAACCGCATTCTGCAGAACGTTCCCCTGTGATAGATTCTACTGGGAAACTGCAAGGTCAACAACAACAATACATCCTGCAGGTGTGTTCGTGAATGTCTAAAGAAGAGAAGAGATGAAAAAAGCGAGGCAGGGAAGATGACGAAGGCAGTTTGAGGCTGTATGTGAATCATCTTATCTGTGGAGCCAATGGAGCAGAGGCTGGATGCGCATGTATGTGTGTGATAGTTTTCTCTGGACACATTTCAGCAACTCAGTACTGATTAGTTCATGTGAACCTCATAAATCATAAACCTCTCAGATGGGCACAGCACATCTGGCAGTGGCTTAAAGTGTTGTGCATGAGTACTGGGACATTGCCTCAGTGCTGTTGATAAGAGAAATGTACAGGTGGTGCGGCAGAATGGAGCTAGAGCCAGATTATTAGGCTGGACCAGGCCAGATCTGTCTATAATTAATGTGCTACTTTTTAAACCTATTTTATATTATCTAATTGGTTTAATAAACTACATCAAAAGGCAAAAAACAACTACAACACAACTACAACTAACAACTACAACTACAAAAGGCACCCAAAATTTCAGTTGCCTCATCTTATCAAATCCACTGTGTATTTGAATACCAGAGAGCAGTTTCGTAACACTAATATATGCTTTGATAACTGCTATAAAAGAGGCTGTATATATTTGTTGACTACCTCACCCTCAGTCTCAACTTTACACTTTTCTCAGATGCCCAGCAATCGTTTGATAAACTTCAAGCAAAGTAGGAGTTAAAACTTTCGAAAGTTTGTACGTTTTATCACCCTTTAATGTGATATTCCTAGAGGGTTAATATAGAGGCTTTTTTTCCTCCCCTACAAGGCAAAAGTAGTAAAACGCCTTTGTTTTACATGCATACCAAAAACCTAGTCTTAGTCTCTTTGAAGTTCACAAAGCGGGAGGCTCACTCCTGGAGACAGAACAATTGATGTATGGGATGAACTTAAACCTGCTGAATTAGACGATTTTATTCATTTTAAATCATCTTTGGTCTGCTTAAGCTCAGGTGACTCAGAATTGGCTTTGATAGTTTACATGCTGCAGCTCCAGTGACTGACTGAGAAATAGCATTTCCTGAGGGGAGCTTTCAACATGGAAGTCAGGCTGTGCATTTATAGATCCTGTGGTGGACTGACACCCTGTCCAGTGTGTATATCTGCTTACATCAACCATATGGGATTGGCTCCAGATTTTTTTTTTGTTTAAACAGAACAAGTTTCTTTCTCAGCTTCAGTGTCTGGCCCACAGTACACAAACATAATTGCATCTGTGTGATCTTGTGATATTAACAGAACCCTACTACACATTACTACATAGCATATGTGCATCCATGGCTCGGTGATGTATTTCACACAATAGCAGTGGAAAGCTTTAGTAATCATTCAGGGACAATTATTAGGTGATTACACCCTTCGTTAGCTGCACAAAGTGTTATGAAGTCAGGTGAAGACATAGCAGGTCTAGATTCAGGTAGGCATAACTTGTTAAACAGAAAGTGCAATCTGAATAAAGCGAACAAATCATGTAGCGTTGAATGATTACAGACCCAATGCTAAAAAACATAGTACAGTATGTAAAATGTGAATTAAAATAATTGCAGCATGTTTTACATTTATTTAGACTTTTATTCAGTTGCAGACAGAGTAACCCATTTGCCTTTTTGTAATGTTGCCATTCCTTTTCACACTTGGTCAGCTACCAACTGATTTAAGGTGTTATTTTGTGCCATTCTTCTTGCAAACATGTCTTGCTGTGTGCAAAAGTACAGTGATGGTTGCATTTTTGTTTCAAATTTCTCCATATGTGTAGCATGCTGTAACTGACCTTTAAAAATGCATTCAAAACTTTTGAAAAAATATATCTTGAAGGCAGCATATGTTGCTCTAAATTATCAATGTACTTTTTTATTTATTGCTGCCATCACATAATTCTAAATTACCTTTCCCAAGGGCACAGACACAAATCCCTACTATGTTAGAGCCCGGCCTTTTGACTTGTTGCTAATAACTGTCTGGGTAGTCCATTTCATATAACATAAGGCATAGAAGGTTAGTGTCATTTCTGAAATATAACTCTGTATTGCAATGCTTAACATGGGATTGTCAAAGTATCCCATTGCTCATGTGGTTCAGCTATAGATGAATGCTGTCTCTGTCTATTACAGTTCTTTAGTTTAGGATTGTGCTCTTCCCCCTTAAATACTCAAATTCCTCCAGTTATTTTTAGTAATATGTTATGCAGTAGAGGGAGAAATTTGCAAATCTCTTCCAGTCTTTCTTTGGGTAACATTATTATTACCCGTAAATTGCCCCTTGCACAATTATTTTTTGGAATTTCATGCAGGCCTGCTGTGCAAGAATGGATGTATATCAACAAATTAAGTTGACCATACAAATACGAAATATCTTAGGTTCATACTATCTGCAGAGAAAGAAAAGTCTAAGCAAATGTAAAAAACACTTTTTTCCACACTACCCATTTTTTGTATTTTTTTTGTGTGTGGCAAAAACAAACCTCAACTTCTTTCCTATAAAAATAACATACATTTTTATCTTTATCTTTTATCATTTTAGTCTATGCCATTGCCATATTATGTTTGCCTCCATTGAATTGAGGAGGCTTTTTTGTGATTAACTGATCAAATACTTACCTGAGATCTTTCATGTTTTGTTTGGTCATCTTAATTATCATTATCCATCATCATTAACATCCTCATGATCTATTCCTGACTTTTAGGCATGCAACAAATTCCAAACGTAATTTTTAAGCACTTTGTAATGTTGCCATTCTTTTTCACCATGCTTACAAGACATTTGACACACAGGATACAAAATGATTTAGTGTTTAAAGTGTTCTTCCTGCAAATAAAGTCTTAATATGTGCAATGGTATGGGTCGATGTTGTCACATTCTTTGTTTCTCTACATATTCTTTGTTTCTCTATGTCTTTCTACATATTCTCTTTTAGAGACAGGCCAGTCCATTCCACAGCTATGCCTTTGTAATGTGTGCAGCATAATGCTTCATTTTTTCCACAGTAAAGTTTTAAGTGGCATTTGTAAATGTAATTCCAAGATTGCCTGGATGCTGCTTTTGTACCTATTCATGATTCCAGTAACCTGCTGACATCACCTGTTTAAAAACACATTAATATTTATTTATTACAAAAAAAAATTAATCACTAGCTTTAAATTGCACGTTTTTCCAATTTTTCAAATGTGTTGCCGGCTTGAAAAGCAGAAATGGATATTTGTTATGTGTGGCATGCAATAGATTATTTTCTTCTTCTTCCTCTTCTTCTTCTTCTTTCTTTTTCTTCTTCTTATTACTATTATTACTATTATTCCACCTGCATTCTCTGCATTTTGACAAATTCCTTCATCTAAAAACCTTACTAAAATATTTTCACCAAACTCAATTTAAACTTTAAACAATAGATACCAGCCTTAGATGTTAAACCTCAAATATCTAATCAGTTGAGTAATTATTTTTTTCGAATTATGAAGATCTGAGTCCAGTAAGTCCGATATTTCCCTCCATAGAGTCCCATAATATATTGAGTCACTCAGATTTATGCTTTTAACACTTTTTACACTGTCATAGCTCAGACTGATGTATATCAGTTTAGTAATAGAATAAATACTGTTGCAGTTAAGTTTTGCTGTAAATGTTTGTTTGGACCTTCACTAATATTGATACTGACCAAGATGGCGTCGTGTGACCAGCGCGAGTCTCAGCGTCTGTCCAGATTTCTCTTTTTAGTAGTAATAATTTTACTTATTCACAACTTTTTTATTCCAATCTGCCATGCAAGCAACTTGTACAGCCGACAGGTTTTATTTGATATTGGTGAGAACTGCATAAACAGTTTTATTAATGATCTAAAACTCCCTCGGGAATTCCTAAGGATACCGCTGACCTCCGAATCAGCCCCACCAGCTGAGCGAAGCCGGTGCATGTTCCGAGACCGTAAACAAAAACGAGGAAAGTGCCGCGGATTACAGGCTAAGCTAAAGCTAAACCCGCATCGTACACCGCTTCCCAGCATTTTTCACACTAATGTGTGGTCTGTAGTGAACTAAATGGATGAGCTGCGAGTCTGGACAACAACACAGAGATGGATCATGGAGTGTAACATCGTGATTCTAACGGATACGTGGCTCAACAGTAACATCTCCAGCAGTGCAGTGGAGCTATACGGGCGCAGTTTGCTTCAGGCGGACAGAGTGGCGGTGGACTCCGGTAAGAGAAAGGGCGGTGGTTTGTGCATTTATCTAAATAAATCATGGTATACAGACACCACTGTAACTAAAAGTCACTGCTCATGTAATCTTTAGTATTTGATGATTAAGTGTAGACCCTTTTATTTACCAAGAGAGTTATCAGCTGTTGTTGTGGCTGCAGTCTACATTACTCCAAGTGCTGATGCTAAGTTAGCTTTAGAGGAACTGAGTGCAGCGATCGGAATGCAACAAGCTGTGCACCCTGATGGAGTTTTTATTGCTGCAGGAGATTTTAACCACTCCAATTTACGGATTATGTTACCCAAATTTCATCAAAATGTCCCCTTCCCCACCAGAGGAGACAACATTTTGGATCATGCAGTGGCATACAAGGCTGTCTCCCTCTCCCAACTAGGACAGTCTGATCACCTCTTATTGTTTCTGCTCCCCAAGTATGTGCCACTCATCAAACATGTGAAAACACCAACGAGGACAGTTAAAGTGTGGCCTGAAGGTGCGATCTCCTCTTTACAACATCAGTTTCAGAACACTAATTGGAGTACCACATTCTCATCACAGGCTATTATGGACTCTTACACACATTTAGTCACATACACATCATCTGTGATGGACTATATTAACACATGTATTGACAACGTCACCTCTGTCAAGCATGTGAAAATATTTCCTAATCAGAAGCCCTGGATAAATGCCGAAGTTTGCCTGCTACTGAAAGCACGTGACTCTGATTTCAGATCTGGTGATACTGAGGCCTACAGCACAGCCAGGGCAAACCTGAAAAAAGGGGATTAGGAGAGCCAGACTCACCTACAAACAGTCCGTTGAGGAGAACTTTCACACCTCCAACCCCACCAGATGTGAAAGGGCATCAAGACTACAAACCAACCTCCCCAACCCCCTCATCCAGCAGCAGCTCTCTCCCAGACGAGCTAAACCAATTATACGCCTGTTTCAACCACAGCAGCAGTCAACACAGTGCTTGGAATGGGCCTCCTCACATCACTGACTCATCACACTCTCCACAGCGGATGGGTTTTCCGTACTAAGCAGAGTGAATATACGGAAAGCAGCTGGCCCTGATGTCATCCCCGGACATGTCCTCAGAGCTTGTGCTGAGCAGTTAGCCCAGATCTTCACTGAAATCTTCAGCCTGTCACTGGCCCAGGCTGCTGTTCCTACATGCTGGAAGACATCCACCATTGTGCTGGTTCCAAAGCATCCAACTGCATCACTCAATGACTTCCGGCCTGTTGCACTCACACCCACTGTGATGAAGTGCTTTGAGAAACTGCTTCATAGTCACGTGAAGGCAGCACTTCCATCATCACTGGATCCTCACTAGTTTGTGTATCGCCCAAACAGATCGATGCCATATCAGAAGGATGCCATATCCACTGCCCTTCATTC
Organism: Parotocinclus haroldoi; assembly: GCA_034779995.1. Lineage (NCBI taxonomy): Eukaryota > Metazoa > Chordata > Actinopteri > Siluriformes > Loricariidae > Parotocinclus > Parotocinclus haroldoi. The sequence continues at coordinate 3,193 of JAUZST010007201.1, read as the reverse complement.
TGCCCTCACTCACCTGGACAACAAAAACAGATACATCAGGATGCTGTTTATTGATTTCAGCTCTGCCTTCAACACAGTAATCCCCATAAGGCTGTTGTCCAAGCTCAGTGACCTGGGAATTAGCACCCCTTTGTGCAACTGGGTTTTGGACTTTCTAACAAACAGACCCCAGTCTGTGAGGTTGGGCAGTCAGACATCCTCCAGCCTCACTTTGAACACTGGTGTGCCACAAGGATGCGTATTAAGTCCATTGCTCTTCACCCTGTTCACATATGACTGTGTGCCACTGCATAGATTCAACATCATCGTCAAATTTGCAGATGACACCACAGTAATCAGTTACATCAGTAATGATGATGAATCAGCCTACAGGGAGGAGATCGAGCACCTGGCAGCATGGTGTTCCCACAATAACCTTTACCTCCACAACAACAAGACCACTCCTGTCCAGATCAACGGAGCTGAGGTAGAACGTGTCTCCAGCTTTATGTTCTTGGGCGTCCATAACTCTGAGGATCTTTCTTGGACTTTCAACACCTCTCATCTGATTGATAAAGCACAGTAGTACCTTTACTTATTGAGGAGACTGAAGAGAGATCATCTTTCTCCTCATATACTCACTAACTTTTACCGGTGCACCATCGAGAGCATACTGACCAACTGTGTGACAGTGTGGTATAGAAGCTCCACGGTGGCTGAAAGCATGTGCCTACAAAAGGTGGTGAAGACTGCTCAGTGCATCATTGGTGTACAGATGCCTGCCATCAGTGACCTTCACCATCAGCGCTGTGTTCGCAGAGCACACAGTTTCATCAGGGACTCCTCTCACCCAAACAACAGACTGTATAACCTCCTGCAATCTGGGAGGAGATACAGGAGCATCCGTGCCAGAACCAGTCGGCTCAGGAACAGCTTCTTCCCCTTATCAGTAACAATACTGAACTCACAACACTCATAAAAAAAATCCCACTGATCATTACACTGAACTCCCACACTGGACTACATGATGTTATATTTCACTATTATATATATATATATATATATATATGTATTTCATTCCCATACTGTTACAATAAATGTTCTATTCATAATTGCACACTACCTCATTTGCAAACAATACGGCACAAATGCTGTTATTGCACTGCTAATTTTACTCATGTTTGCACTGCTTCCTTTTCACTGCACATCATCAGTATTAACACTTTTATATTTGTGCTTTCATTATTTGCACTCTGTTTATTTTATTTGCACAATGCTACTATTTGCACCTCTGGTAAATGCTAACTACATTTCGTTGCCTTGTACTTGTACTAAGCAATGACAATAAAGTTGAATTTATCTATCTATCTATCTATCTATCTATCTATCTATCTATCTATCTATCTATCTATCTATCTATCTATCTAAAGTGAATAGAAGACAACTGTCATTATTTTAATTATAACAGTCATTTTGTAGCTCTCTCTCTCACACACACATACAGGAACACATACACATAGTGGAGCAGCTCCTTAGCTCTTCTGTCACAAACCCACATTCAACCAGGTCTCAGACCCGTGGCTGGCCAGAACCCACCATGTCTCGAACCACACCCTGCACCAGTAAAAACGACCTGGTCTAGGACCTTTGCCAGACCAGAACTGATCGGGTGGTGAACCTGCAATGAAATAAAAGTAAGTGTAAGAAATGCTAGGTGGTTTTTATGGATTTTCCATACTGTACCAACTTTTTTTATCTGGGGTTTTTATCTTTTTATTTGGGGTTCTACAGTCGGAAGGAGTCTGCATAGGTTACATAAGTCTCCATAAGCTGTGTAGTTGTATTGTATAGCATTTTCGATAGAGAAGTACTTCTCTGTTTTCAGTCAAACTTCCCCATCCATCCTTGCCAGTTTAACAACACTTTAGTTTTTAAACCACTTTATCTTTATCTTTGTTTCCTTCTCTTTTACCCTCCCTCATGTAACAAATAATATATATACTTCAGCAGCCCACCACAACCTTTACTCTCTCTCTCTCTTTCTCTCTCTCTCTCTTATTTCACTGTCTAAGCTGATTTGTTTTGCTCTACCCCTGAAATCCTACACCATATATTTTACTGTGTTTCTTTTCTATCTTCATCAATTAACTTACGCTGTGTTCTGATCACCAGATCAAGAAAGTCTTCTAATGACTGACTGATGTGCTGTGTGGTTCACAAAGAAGAGCTAAGCATTGCATAGAGAAAGTGGAATAAGTCAAAGCTTGGTGCAAATCACACAAGTTCTCTTAACCTTATACTTTGATCTACTTTCTACAGGTTATATTATTCAACTTATCTTATTTAGCAGTCCAACCAGATGTCCACTGGACCCACCAAAATATAATGTCCACACTCACTGCTCACTTTCGCCCATTTAGAAGTATTTTAACTAAAGAAACAGTTATTGGAACTGAACAGGTCAGTATGCATACAAGGTTTCAAGAGCAGAGTGTGTCGAGAGCTGTCTCTGCCACTCTGTTGAATCATAACTCATCCAGTAAAACTCACTCTCTGCTAATAAACCAGCAAATCGCATCACAGGCAGCCCTCATGCTGGGGTTTTACAGTAACCAGAGAGACCCACGAGCATTAATTCACTTTTATTAGGGCTGCTGCTCCAGCTTTTAATTAGACAGATAGGATTAATATTTGATGTTGCATGGCATTTATGAATACACTGTGTAATCATCCAAACTCTGCTATAGTAGAATTGTTTGTATTGTATGCTGATGACTTTGATGTCAAATTCACATGAGGTATGCATCTATATAAGGCTGTGGCAGGGAATAAAGGTGTGCATCACGTTGTGAGTGTCTGAAACAAGTCCTGCAGAGCCACAGGATACATTTTCACCCTTCACCTTGTTGCAGTGTGGGGTAAAAGGTTCACAGCAAAAGTAGAAACATGATAGAAATAGGCAGAGAGATGAGTACTTGAGGCTTTGTTCACAATGATGAACAAAAGAAAATTGCGATAAAACCCCTGCATTCAGGATAAGAATTAAAAAATAAGAAAAGTAATTTATTTATAAACTGTGAGCTGTGAGTTTAAATGATTATCAATAGACACAAATGAATGTCATTTTGTCACTGTGCAACATTTAATAATTTGCCAGAAAAACTAGACAGGGGTTAGGACTGTCACCTCCTGGTCCTGGAATGATTGTGTGGAG
>JAUZST010007200.1:0-39685 GCA_034779995.1 Parotocinclus haroldoi | reverse complement strand
TGTGTAATATTAGTGTTTTATTTCTTAAGCATTAATATTATTTTAAAAACCCCTGAGCTCAAAACAGCTAGGCCATCTATAATATTTTCCTGGCCATTCAAAAAAAATTAACAATAATAAATGTCACCATTTTTAACTTGTATGTATGTATATCCATTTCAATGTCTCAAAAAGACCTATTCAAGGGAACTTTAAAAGTCGACTGCATAGCAGACTCGTAGGTTTATTATAATACATTTAAGGGCAGTATACATAGAAAATGTAAACATTTGTTAGGGACAGAAATCTTACCTAAAAATGAAATAGTTGTCATAGAATTCTGTTGTGCTGTTACAGTGACTGTGACCTTCAGGAATAAATCCTCTGTGCCTGTGGAAGCTGTACACTCCTTGCACGATCACTGCCACTCCTTCCCTCACTCTCTGTCTCAGCGTTTTTCTCCACCGGTCTGAGATAATGCTGATGACCCCAATTGGAAAGCTATCTGGAGGTGAAGCCTCCGGGTTCCCTACTGCCAGGCTGGGGATAACCCAGATGTAGCCAGGCCCCAATAGCCCGACATCAGATGCCATTCTGAACAGATACTGAGCCTCCTCATGTGAGCAGTACACAAGATACACCTGTGCATCCACTTGTTGCAGCAGTCTGCGAGAGCGGATGTCGTTGGCTCCCACAGACATCTCAAAGCTTAGCACTTCCTGTAGCTCCCACAGAAAGTAGCTGGAGTCTGTGAAAGAGTGGATGTAGTCCACAAAGGTTTCGTAGCCAGGGTAAAGACTAGTGATCACTACAAAGCGGCCCCAATTGTATTCTTCCATCACTTTGAACATAGCATTAATCTGTTGCTCAATGGATGCTCCCATTTGCAGGAAGTTTGAACCTTCAGCCTAAATGAAAAGTGTAGATAATGAAAAGCCACAATATGTTATGTGTAATTGTGAAAATTGCATGTAACAGGAGAAATACAATTTGCTACATTATGTTTTGTTTACTTCTGTAAGGTTTGAATAAATATGACCACAAAAAGCTGTATTATCTGTAACATATAATTGGATGTTAAATCTACAAGTTGGGCGGTATGGTGGTGCAGTGCTGCCTCACAGCTCTGAGAACCCCAGTTCGATCCCAGCCGAAGGGTCTGACTGTGTGGAGTTTTCTTCCACATTCCAAAGACATGCGTGTTAGGTTAATTGGTGTTTCCAAAGTGCCCCTAGTGTGTGACTTTGTGAGTGTATGTGCCCTGTGATGGATTGGGACCCTGTCTAGGGTTGTTTTTGTCTTGTGCCCTGTGCTGCCGACTAGGCACCAGCTCTCCCACAACCCTGACAAGTGGATAAGAAACAGAATTAATCTACAAGTACACTGTGTTAAAAAAAGAAAGGATGAATTAAATGTTGTTTCATTCATTGTTTGTTTTAGAATGTACATTTTAAATAAGCACAAATGAAACTAAATTAGTTCAGAAAGTCCCACAGTTATGACACATTGTTAAAGTTTTATTGGATTTTAGTTTGAATTATCTTTAATTGTATTATGAATATGTATAAACTATATTACTGTGTGTCTATGTATTACTGTGAACAACTTAACCTTGAACACCAATCTCAAGTGTGGAACATGGGGATTCAATTCAAAATACAAAGGTAAATTGCTGGAGTATTGATCGTGCTGTAGTGTGGCATGAGGAGCAGCCATGATTTATTGCTCATCTTTCAACAGTTTTCTTTTCGCTGTAGTCTCTTTGAATAACTTTACAGTTTATTCTTAAAATCTTTACACAGATCATATGACTATATAGATCTCTTGCCTTTTAATTTTGTCTAATGAGGAGATGTACTAGTGCCCTATGCTGTCAGACTCTACTAGGTGGCTTAAAATGCAGCAGGGAATATAAAATGCCCAATTAAACTGTGATACAAGAGAAACGAGAGGAAAGGTCTGAGAATGTCAGGAGCTGGTAGACATTTTCCCAAGACTCTTCTCTGACAGAAGCCTTCTCACACCCTTTTGGGTAAATGCAGTGTCCTTCAGATAACTTCTGCAGCTTATGTAGAAGGCTAAAGTAGGGTAGTCACAGACAAGAGAAGGGTTCATGGTAGAAGAAGGATTATTCCATCTTAGCTCTCTAGACCCTAACACTCAGGCGTGTCCAATTAGCTGAAATGAAACCAATATTATGATATATTTTATAACAGTACAGTTGTTCATGAATTTTTAACTCTGTATTCTGTGTCTCTGTAACTTTCTGTATAAATTGATAAGATACACAAAATAATGTATATTATGTAGATGTACAGTATTTGGAACTCATTAATAATCCAAAGAGCAAATCCTGATGAAACTTATAGCCATCTGTTAGCATTTCTTGTACGTCTGTCTATCAGAGAGGATACTTTGATACTAAAAAAAGATAGTGGTTTTACATATCTTGGCGGAAAAATGTTAGCAGAACCATCCAGATTAGAAGCAGTAGTCCAGTAGAACTGGGTTACAATATACTGTACATATACAGACGGAGCAAAATCTTATTCAGTATCACTGGGTTTTCTGGGTCATAATAATACTGATTGATTATTGATTATATTAATATTGATTCAAGAACCCTATATTTCTATGTGTGATATATGTTGAAAAAATGACAGTGAAAAGAGGGAGATAATGCTGATTAGATGGGAAATTTAGAAATTATCGATTGATTCTCAAATAATCTGAGCTACTTTCTGGTTTTAACTAAGCTATGGGATCTGATTAAGATCTTATAAGCTTAGAACAGTGAACAACTGGGAGGAAATGATGCAGACATTTGCTTAAATATTATTTCAGGTAACTGACAGTTCTATGATTCACAGCTGATTGAAATAATATTTCCGTTCAAATATGTAAATGTAAATGTTTTCTTTCTGTTGTTACCAATATGGATTCACCAATAGAAGAATACATTTCATTTATTCATTCATTTTATTATCTACTTAATCCTTGGTCAGGGTCACAGGAAAGCTGGTGCCTAATTGCTGACACTGGGTGCAAGGCAGGACCAACCCTAGTCAGAGTGCCAATACATGGTAGAGAAAACACACACACACACACACACACACACTCATACACATTAGAAACACCAGTTAACCTAACACACATATGATTCTTCACCATTCATATTTCAAACTTCAAATGCTGTGTGGTTCTCTTAGGAAAGCCTGTTTTTGTATTTACCTTGTGAGGGATGGCCAAGGTAGAGCCTCCATTAATGCCCAGTATAGGAATTGAAGTCTGTGATGAAAGGAAGTCTAGAATTTGACCGACAGCCTCTGACTCCTGATCATCCTCAAACACCACACCATGGAGCCTCTCAGCAGCCATGGTCTGGCAGAGGCGTGTGAGCAATGCACTAGGACTGGTATCGTTCACTAGCACAGTGATGGGATTCACATCCAGTGGCAGGTCGAGGAAGTTCTCCCGGCTGAGACGGCCCTTTATCTCACCTTGCTGAGCAGAACCACTGAACACCACTGCTACATTGACTGTAGGTGTGCCGAAGAAAGGACGAGCCTGGCCGAGCGATGTGACACTGAGAAGCGAGAGGAGGAAGAGCAAGTGGTGAGAGTGACTCAAACACCCTTGATGTATGGCCATTTCAGCCACCTACAGCCTGCAGGAACAGAGAGACAAAAACGAATAAATGAAATCTAAACACCCGATTACATAACAGTCTGTTTTTACTTATATGCACAGGTTACGTTTGCTGTGCCCTCAATGTCTGTATGCACATATTCATATGTGTAATTGTTTCACAAAGAATTCACACTTCTCAATGGCTATTCATTGATTTACTAAAACATGGAAAGAATCAGTCTGTGGTACAACTCGAAAAGGAAAATCACAGTAGAAAACCATGTTCTGTTTTTTTTTTTTGCTCATTTCTGTGATCTAATTCAGAATTTACACACAATACTACCAAATTATATGACAGAAAATGGTAATGGCTTTTGAGGAGTAGCTAGTATAAATATCATTTTTATTCATCAGTATATGTCATGGGCATACCATTCTCTATTGGCTGCTTTGACAGCAGTCCTCAATGAACATTTGTTAGACTATACATAACATAAAGTGACAGTTCTTTTGATAAATGACTACAGCGTATGACAGCCGACTAGGCCACTATTTTTATGCATATCATTTACAATGAAATATGATAGCATGGGGTTCAATAATTAACAGTGGGATTGAACAGGGCTACTTGTTTATTAAATATGCAACACTAAGACAAAAAAAAACATTTACAAATGGTTACCTGGAAGTCGCTTTTGGACGGAAGAGTGCAGATTTATTTGCCCAATTTTGCTTAGCTTTTGTGGATATACAGCTGTTGAGCTGGACCAGTAAGTAATAAAGCATAATAGCTTTCAGAAATATTCATGTGATATATGTTTCAGCATTGTACTTTTAGAAATTAGAAATTTTGTAGATGAAAATGCTACTGATCGTTGTTTGGAATTTCAGTTTGTCTTTTGTTAGTTTATTTTGACCCAAATGTGAAAATCTATACTTTCTACCTTGTGATATGTGTATCTGATTATTACTGATGAAACCTCTATATTTTAGCTTATATTTTACCTATTGCATATATATTTTTAGCTTATATTTACCTATGTTTATCTTTATTCTGAATCACTTACTATAATAATTACAGCGTACAACTTACAGCAGTATTATATTATTCTTTACAGCATTCAACTGCATAAAACAATGTAAAATGTTTAATACATCATCCACTTTATACACAGTGCCAGTTCATAAATCTGTGGAACCATAGGAGACATTTTGTGAATGGGAGCTAACACAAATTGACAATCAAAGGCAAAATGTTCACACCAGAGATAATATTGACTGAACACAGGAACTGTAATCATAATATGAAATGTGTGAATTTGTAAAAAATTGAGGACTTGCATGATAGTTCTGAACTAGTCCACCTAAACTTTAATGTATCCCCAAAAACAGTTTCCAATTTTGTCCTCTTTGCCATACAAGAAGCTTTCCATTAACACTGCAGTAAACAAGATGCACTAATTAAAATGTTAAATGTTAAACTCATCCATCCATGCCAGCATTTTACAAGTACAATCCTATAGTATTAAACAAGAATTTACTGTATTTTCAATTACAGCTGATAAATATGTAATGCCATTTAATATTTTAGAGCATTTTACTCAATGAGGAAATGAGGATAACGGTGCTCAAAAACCTTCTTTGTAGTTTTTTTTTCTTCCTTCATGTCCATTACATGTCTAATCTGCACTTGATCAACCAGAACATCAGACATTGTGTTTATGGAGTTCATATAGTTCACCATTAAGTAAAATGCTCTTAAATTTTACAATTGTTATTGATTATTATTATTTAATGAAATTCAGTATTCATGGCACTATATCTAAACTCTATCTGATCATGAGCTGTCCCTATTAATGGGCAAACAGAGGTTTGGGGGATTATCTCTATTTTAAAGAATATAGTCAGTCTTTTGCATTAGAAACTGAACTGTGTCTACATTTTACATTAGCTTTTATGGCATTTAGCAGAGGATCTTATACAGAGTGACTTATAGACGTTCTGTGTATTCTGTTTGATAAGGACTTGAAAATGCTGAGGAAATATTAAGGGCTTAGAAATTTAAGTGGCAATTGACAAACTGCAACTGGCTGTATTTTTAAAGTATATTTGTGCAGCATCTCTCCACGGTGAAAAGAACATAATTATATTAAGCCACATGGTACCTACTTTTCACTATAAAAAAGAACAGTTGTTGCAAATCATTCAGTGTGTGTTTGTACTCGTATAAAACAACAAACAGAACCTGTGATCAATTATACTATTCATTTGCTCTAGAGATTCTGTTCACACAAAGTGCACTTCATTTACAAACGAGGCTGTATTAGGTCTTAAACATGCAGTGTTGAAACAGCAAATCCATCTTGTGGAGGATGCGTAAACATGATGGTGTTTGGCTCGCCACTCAGTGTGTCATGTTTCTCTGTTTGCGTAGAGTGATACACACTGGAGTAAAACCTGGAGACACCTGCATCATGGCTTTGATGGCTGCCCGTAACATACACAACAAACGCTAGCCAAGCGTTGAATAGTTATAATATATTCACATTACATTCATGTTTTCAGTGTGTTGGGTGTAAAGATCTTCTCATGTCTGTGCCTGAAACCTCTCTGATCTCTCCTCTGATCCTTAATTTGTTTGATCACAGGTCCTCAGTACAATGAACATCAGAGCTAGTGTGTCCCATTGTGTGCCATTGATGAAACCTCACAAGGTAAAGAAACCCAAAACCAACATCAATAGATTTTTCCACAACATCGTTTTCCCTCTATTTCATCCATAAACTACTACTACCATCCATTCTGAATTTTTATTGAATTTTTAACCTTTTTGACTAAAATGCCACAGATGCGTATATATTGTCAGTACATGCAAGGCATTCATTCTGATTTTACTTAGACTGCCTAATTAAAACCAGATAATACACAATTTAAAGGTCATGAATACTTTTCAGTTTATCTCTCTAAACATTCCCATTCCTCTGTGTGTGCTACATTCAAAGGCATAAAAATGAGGTAACCACAAAATGACCTCAGATAACCCTTAAAGACTCTTTAAAAAACAATTAGTGTAAGATAATTTATTGCAGAGTTGTGTGGAATGATGAGTAGCATCCTGATCCGATGAGAAGTGACTGCATCTGTACCACAATTAAACATGGGAAAAGAGGTGTGGGAAGGCTTTTCATCTGCTGGGACTACTGAGACTGGTTCAACTGCTTCAGTGGGAAAAGTAAATTAGGACATTTGTGCGAGAGAACATTTCAGAGAGTTCGCACAGTTAAAAAGTTTTTACTTTTAAGAGGAACGTCAGTGCTTCTGCCCACACTGCAAAGCAGTGGCTTGAGAAGTCCAGCATGTTGCAACCTGGTTAAGGTCCAAATATAGTTTAGTCAAACAAGTAGATGAAAATGTTTGATATAAAGTACAAAACATATGTCGGGGTGATAATCTTGTAAGCTTTTTGTTTTTTACTTAAAATATTTGTTGTTAGTTATCCGTCACCCTGATGCAGCTTATCACAAACGTAAAAAACAAGCTTAATTAGAACCAAAAGCGATTAATGTCTATATGCAAAGCTTCACAATATGCAATCTTGTGAGTCCCGAGGTAAAAGAGTAATCTAATCTGTCCCCAAAATGCAGGGGCTTGCTGTCATTCATCTTCATCAGGCAGCTTTTCTGAAATGTACAAGACCCTAAAGGAACAGCAAATTCCTAGTTTACTAACAACATTTAAGAAAATATGTTGAATCTTTGAACAACAGGTGATTCTTTTGAGAAGAACAATAACCAGACAAGACAGTTCTCTTGCTCACACTGCAAAGGCCATCAGGAAGTGGCTTGAGAAGACAATCAACTTCATACTTTTGCCTGGTCACAGGTGAACTTTATTGAAAATCTGGTTTTAAAGTCAACACAAACTAACTGGGAAACATTTTTCAACTAGTCATTAATGATTTGAAGCAGTTACCATTGAACAGAATGAGACTGACTCTTCTTTCTGTAAGAAAGCTGTCCACAAGTTTACCCACATGACTTAAAAATGTAAAGAAATCAAAGGGAAAGCCTATAACGTATATAGTTCATTTTTCTGTTTGTTTAATTCTTGGTGCTGGTGTTGAGTATTGTTCAGTTCTGGGTTTGCATATACACATATCTAGTACATTACTTACAAATCTTCAACCTAATGTTGCCATTGTTTGATCAGTCAAAAAAGTCCTTCCAAAACAATCTGATCCCAGAGGGATAGAAATAGAAAGCAATGCTCTTAACCCTATCAAGTCTCCAAAGTTAATAAACTATTTACTAGTTACTAATGTCTGAATATTACTAATGAAGTATCACTTCATAGCCAAGGTGAACTGTAAATTATTTAGTATCAACATGGTAACAGTCTAATTGGAGTTCACAGTGAAGAGTGACTTTAACAGAAAGGACAGGGCAGGAATAGACAGTGGCTTCTCTATAACCGCTGGCCATATGGAGTGATACAAGTGATGCTGAGGGAGATGACATGTTATATTAGCACTATATTAACATCTCCCCAGGTCTGTCAGCACATGTGTTAAGCTGTGATAGATTTAGCCACCCTTTGGATTCAGCATCACCATTTTATTCAGCTGTTTGCAATAAGCATAACACTTTTTAGAAATGAACTACAACTACTGAATTTGTGCTTCTTTAATGTTTTTTTTCTGAGTGAACAAGTATTAAACAAGTTAGTGTAAGATGGTGCTGTTTTATCAAACCGATTTACTGACTGACATGTAATATACGCTGTCTTTTGTGGTGGGTCCAAGATAAGCACATACAGATTTCTTGGTGAGTCTGCTCCAAAAAGCCATAACTTAACAAGGAGGTAATCACTTTCTAGCAGCAATAAACAAGTCTAGCTTCAACATATTAGAGCTGTAATAGAACAGCATTAGAGCTGTCATCTTCATCATTTATTATCTCCATAGTTCTGTGGACCCAAGCAGACAATAATTAAATGTGATCAATTAAACACACTTTAAACCATTATGACTGTGCTATCTGATGACAGCACAGTGTCCCAGTCGCAAATTGGCCATTACTTACACAGTTCTGCTTATAAGAAAAGGTTGTCAAAGGTTAGGCCAAGAATCAAAACTGAGAGCCTTTATTCAAAAATCTACCAAACTACCAATGACATGATTACAATAAACTCTTATGACACTGCTGCAAGAGTACATGTGCAGTTGGTCTAAATAAAGCATATTGTGCTTCCAGACACATAGACATGACAAATATCAAGGTTACACACAAGCATCAGAGGACACAAATATGCAAAAAGGCATGCATGTTTGCATACAGATGTAGCTGTCCACTATTACACAAGTATGTGTAGTCATAGCTTTATATGCCTTGGTCTCCTGCTTTTTTGAAATCATTTTGTTGTTTATTTCATATGACCTTGTCTGATTTGGTGAAGCTGACTGTGTAACTGCAGTACTTGCAATAAATATGAAGCAAACCACCACCTCTTCAGTTTGGTTTATGGGCTTGTACTCCACCTGCATTTACAAGACTCATTACTGATCGAATTCAACACACTAAACTTCCTTGATATAACTGTTCTTTGGCAATTATATAACTACAAATATTGTATATATTAGTGTGCGTGTGTGTGTGTGTGTACTCTAATATCACTAAGTCTACTATACAGTCTGGTAATCAGTATAATCAGGCATTAACATTTATGTAAATTAAACAGCAGTTTTTAGTTTATAAATAAACATTATTGCTGATTACACCCAGAGACTGAAATTTCACACAGGTGTGTGCCACTCCACCGGTAATGAGTCTTACATCTTTGCTTTCTCCTCTTTCTAGGAATTGTATGATGACATGCTGGCACAGAGAGGAACACCTGTTAACATTGCTATAGGTCCAGGCATCTACTATGAATCCTTAAACATCACTCCTGGCCAATAGGAGTAAATAAAACAGTCTAGAGCATGCAGGCAGACATATATGTGTGATATTTTTGAAACATACACTGCTCAAAAATATGGGGATATTTCATTATGGTATATTTCATTTTGAAATATCCCCTTATTTCTCTAACCGGTATATACGATCCTGCTGACGCACAAAGATGGAGTATGCTTACCTGTTCTGGCTGGATGCATCCGAACCTGACCTCGACCAGTATGCTTTCTCACAGTAAGTGCCCTTTTGCTTCTCCTTTTGGCTTTGTCTTCTGATTCCTCCCAGGTTTTTCTCTTTCTCACTCCCTCTCTCTCAGTCTAACACTTTTCTTTCCTTCTTAGCACTTGTATGAGTCTCGTGGTATATCAGCAGACAGAAGAGCTTGGTGTGTTGTAAATCCTTGGCATGAAGTTGTGTCTGGTGAGGACAAGGGGAAAGGGAAGGAGGAGTGGAGGAGAGAGAAGTGTCCCAAAACAAGGATCAAAGCAGCTGTTGGCAGCTTTGCTGCTTCGCGATGGCAGAGACGTATCTGGAGGATTGCAGTTGTGATTCTGACTGGGGAAAGGTGTTACTGCAGGTGGCGAGGTGAGCAGAGCTGAGAATGGAGATTCCCTGCCAGGACTGTGTGTGTGTGTGTGTGTGTGTGTGTGTGTTAGAAGAGCTAGAATCCGATAGTTATATAGGTGGGCTAACTTTGCTGACAAATATGCTTATAGATACAATGTTTAGCCAATTCTGTATCCCAGAGTGACCTTTAAATATGTCTGTGTACTTGTATGGGACAATCACATGTCCAAGGTCACAACAACATGTAAGAAAGTTTACACTAAACTAGCTTTCCTAAATTAACATTTTGTTTACCACTTTTCTCCAGCTTAAATAGGAAATAAAATACCATTCAGAAAACTTAATGAACTGCAACTGATTACAAACGATGTACGACAATGAGAGAAGGTGCAAAATCTGACCTCTTCTACTTCAGCTGCTGCTGTCTTTGCTGACAAGTGAAGCAAATGTCCATGCAGATATAAGTTTGATAAAGTATGTCGGTTACACCTTCCACTCTTATTTCTGAGCATATGGTTTAGTCCAAAATCCAGTAAGTCAGTCAAGGAAGTCCAGTATCTCATTACTGGTACAGTTTGAGAGATTCATCTAATGATTTCCAGTGGCTCCAATAACTGATCAGAAACAGTGTCAGTAATGGTAGCAATCCATGGATAAAGGAGCAAGTGTGGAGCTTCAGTGGCATGGCTGTTGGTATACACATACATGCTGATGTCCATGCCATGGACCCACAATGAGCTCTGATCATTGATGCTGTACGAATTTATCCTCCCTCCCTCCCTTCCTCATTACTCACTCTTATGCCCTCTTCCCCTCCCTCTCTCTCTTTCACTCTCACAGAATATCTAAGCCCCTCTCCATCACTGATTGTTTACTCCTTTCTTTAATGTAACGTTTTTCTATTTTCTTACCTTTTCAGCTTTACTTTATATGTTAATTTCACATGTAAATGATTCATTCCTTTTGCCTCCCAGCTTTTGACTTGGTCTCGTACCTTTCTCTAGTTTTTTCAGTGAAAAGTATAAATGTTTGTCACAGGTCTTCCATTTTTTTGGTTTTGTCATTTTTCTCAGTAATCCCTTTCTAACCCCCTTACCTCCACCCCCACCCGCCTTTCCACAAACCATTTTCCACTTTCCTGACCTTGCCCGTCCTTCAACATGCAGTTTGTTTTTACAGAACTAATTGAAAATCACTACCTCTGAATTTCCAGACATCTTAATTTTATTGCTTCAATGGAGACACAGATCAATTATTATCATAAACATAATAAAATAACGGTGCTCGCGTGGTGCAGTGGTCCAATAAATCTACCTACCACCTATGTTCGAGTTACAGGAGTGTATATTACATGCAGATATTACTGACTACATCTGAGGGAGTGGAGGCTGATCAGGAACTTATCTCCCAGCTCTGCTACAGTGACCCCTTCTGACCAGAGCAAGCTTGTAACTGCACCCTGTGTTTTCTGTGAATACACATAGCCCCTGCAAACCAGGCAAAGCAGGAGAAAAGGTGAAAACATAAATCATTTAAATATTTGTTTTTATTGTTTATTCTGTGTTTAAGCTGCATTCTGGGGTCCTTTTTGTATTTTGTTTATTATTTTGCAGTTTTCTATGAAACACTTCAAAGAGCTCCTGTCTCCTTTCATTCTATGACAGCTGTGCTTTGTTCACACGCAGCTTTTAAACCAAGCTAAAAATACAGCGGAGTTGGACCAGCTGATGACATGCTGGCAGGTACCAACGCTGATGTCTAAATTCTATAAACATCTAGTACAACACTAATCTCCTTGCATAAATCACAGTCACATAACAGATACAGTGCCTATAGAAAATATAATTTAAGTAATTAACATATTTAATGAAAATAATAATGAAAGAGTTTCTCTTGTTTTCTTATAGCCTGGAATCAAAACCCAGGAACAATATGTATTTCAAGCTTTATTGTTTGCACATTGTTTGTGCCTTGCATTTTGATAATGAGGAGAAAAGAAATAATAAAGTATATTTACATGGTAAGTCAAAACACACGAAACACTCTTTTATTTCTGAAACAAAAGGGGAAATGATATATCTGAATACCCAAGCAAGTAATGGGTGGGAGATCTATCTTTTAGGTTATGTAAGTAACGTGGCTGCCATCTTGAAAGCTGCCATATTGTATCAAGGCCAAGTTTTTCCCATGGGAAAGTGGACATGTAGATTTGTCACAAGATCGGTGTCAGAAATCGATTGCTGCAATCATATTTGCAATATCTCTTGAGGTTAAAACTTTATCAGGGTAGAAATTTCATGATGGGTAGCTGAAGATGGAATTGACGATTCAGATGTTCGGGAAGGCAGCTGTCGTATCATACATATAGTATCGTACCACAAACTTCAACAACCAACACCCAGAAAGACCACGAATTACACACAGCACTGTTGCCGGTCTCATATATAAATTCCACGAAACATAGATTGTGGAAGACAAGCCACATACTGGTCATCCGAAGACTGACAAAGAAGCCTCAACAATGACTTTTAACTCACCATGTATATAACGTAACCATGTATATAATAATACCACATATCAAATCAGGGGACTGGTCACTTTTCCATGCCTATTATTCTAGTTTGTTTGGATATGTCTTTATACACCTAGATTTGGGAATATGAGTCCTC
Source organism: Parotocinclus haroldoi (assembly GCA_034779995.1). Taxonomy (NCBI): domain Eukaryota; kingdom Metazoa; phylum Chordata; class Actinopteri; order Siluriformes; family Loricariidae; genus Parotocinclus; species Parotocinclus haroldoi. The sequence continues at coordinate 26,886 of JAUZST010007200.1, read as the reverse complement.
TTTTCCTTGCAGTCTTGTAAGTTCAGTCAGATTTCATGTTGAAATAAACTGCTCTCTCTCCAAGCCATCCACAGATGTTTTGTCAGATTTAGGTCAGGGTTTTGGCTCGGCCACTCAGGAACATTCACCTGAAAATCCTTAAGCCACTGCATTGTTGTTTGGTAGTGTGATTAGGATCCAGCTTCTGCTGTCTCACATGGTGCTACAGGTTTCCTTAAGCATTTTGGTGTACTTGGTAGCAACAATTCTCTCTTCAATTCAAACCAGTTATCCAGAAACCCACTAAAGAAAAACAATGCAACAACAAAATATTGGTACCAATATACTTATCAGTAGGTATGGTGTTTTTTAGGTGGTGGCATCTTGCTTGGATTTCAGCCAAAATCTTGGTCTCATCTTACTGGTAAACCTTATGACACATGACATCAAAAGCACAAACAAGACTGTAGGATTTTATCAGAAGATGCTTTTTCTTGCCATTGTGCAACACTGCACAGCTTTGTGTAAAGCCTATGAGATTGTTATCACTCACAGATCGACTGCAATGAAGTTACTTAACCGTTAAACTACCACAGTCAACCCCAGAATTATCTCCATTACCATGCACTACTGGTAGTGGAATCTTCATTAAGCGGTAGTCTTTTTCTGAACTAACCAAAATCACTATAGTTCATATCAGACAGGAAGAATTAACTATGTGTGTCTGATCTGGAAGTCTGTATCTAAGCACCATTTTGATCATGTTTACTCTGAAGGGGTGGATCAATTATCCCAGTCAGGCATTTAAAAAATTTATTTAAGTTGTTTGATTACACAAGTGAGACGCAAACTCAATTATCATGATTGAGTAGCAAGTGACATATTCATGGAGCTAAACAGAAGCATGTAAAACTGGACGAGAGTGCTACACATTTTCTGTTCAGTAGGTTGTATGGTCACCCAAAACACACTGACAGTGATGGGGCATGGACAGGATCAGATTGTCCAGCAGTTCTTGTTCTTGTTCAGTTCTCTTCATATTCATTTTGTGGGACTGTGGTAGCCTTGCGGTTAAGGTACTGGACTCTGGACCAGAAGGTACAGGGTTAAAAAAATCCCACCTGTGCCAAGCTGCTACAGTTGGGTCCTTGAGGAAGACCCTTAACCCACCATTGCTTGGATTGTAAGACTGTATCAATTGTAAGTCGCTTTGGATAAGGGCATCTGCTAAATGCTGGAAATGAAATATCCTCTAATTTCTGTGAGAAGTGTAGTATGTGACAGTAAGATGTAGTAAGCTTTATTGATAAAGCACTGTTCTTCACAAAACTACAAAGCATTTTAGGAAGAAACTAATTTAACAATGTATTCAAGAGTTTCATATGTCCACAATATGTCAGCACTAGTACTGGTTTCAGTGGTAACCAGTAAAGGAAAGGGTCTCCTGGAGCTCCCTTTACATGGTCGATGAAAATGATCTTTGTTAGATGGGATGCTGTATTCTGGACTACTTGTGGACACTTCAGAGTTTAGTAGTACAGATGTATTGACACAAATACCTGACTTTTCTCTGCTGTTGGTGGGTCAGGCCTTGTTTAATTTTAACCATATTTCTTGTATTTCTCCAAGAGTAGGACTAGTCTTAGAGGTCAAATCTGAACTGTTGTGAATATTTTACTCGAATAATCCAGTTATGTACAAGGCACACCAATGCTATTCCTGGTCTTGAGTCTGCAGGTGATTCATGCATAGCAATCCTCAAACCTTCACACCTTGCAATACAACAGGAACAGTTGTTATACACGGCTGGATGCAGGACTGGCATGGACATAGTGATGTGAGTTCTGGGTCTTTCAAGTACACTTGGTAGACACATGGATCAAGTCAGACATTTAGAAGAATCCCCTGTGTGGTCTGGTGTTCCCACATGGCTCTGGTAGAGTCTGTCAGCCTGTCAGGTCTCTCAGCAGCAAAGAGCAACAGTGCCAGACAACATCTGTCTAACTTCCTGTATCAGGCTCTCAAATGTGAAAAGCAAAAATAGTTTAGAAAAAGAATACTATTTTTATATGATAGCTATTATTAGATTTGTTGAGAAAAACAAATCACCTGGAAGAACAATTGTAAGGATTTGTTTTTTTTAACCAGCAGAACCTGCATTTACTAATTTGGGGCTTTTATCATATAACCAATTTACTATATGTCAGTAGTGGGGACAGAGCCTTCCTCAAAACACTAAGGACTGAACACTCTAGAAAGAGCAACAGCACATCAGATTTTTTTAGGCAGATTTTCCTATCCGTTTATAATAATTTGGAATGACTAGTGATCTTTTTAATTTTTCCTTATTGTGATTTAATTTGAAAAAGCAAATGCAAAATATTGCCTCTATAAATCATAGAAATGTACACATTTGGCATTACAGTGTATTTATTGGGAGTAAACACCAATTCCGTTGCAGACAAACAAATTAACCATTCAAATGACAATTATCCACAACCTGGACGATGTTATAAAGATGGTAAATTTAAGTTTAAGTTTCCAAATCATCCGTTTGCTACCACCTACAGGTCAAAAACCAAAATGAATCAACTCTTTTTTAATTACTTTTATGTACAGTACAATAGCTTGAATATTGTTGCCACTTGCCATACAGCCTAGTGTAAAAATTTGGGGAAAACGGATACAGTTTTGTGTTGTGTTAATTGCTGCACAAGTTGCACAAAGTCTACAGGAAATAAACATAAACCTTACATATTTCAGCAAATTTTACTTTATCATTACAGTAAATTTAATTAAACCTTACGAAAACACTGTTGCGGATTTGCAGAAAATATACCTTGCACAAATAACAATATCTGTTTTATTTTTCATGGGTTTTATACCTGCTAGTCCTGTTTAGAGTTGCAGGTGGTCTGGTACTTATCACAGGGAACACATGATTTAGGCAAAAGATCCCCCACCCCCCAATCACTAAGACAAAGCTTTATGTCCCGATGCCAAAATGCTGCCATTCTCAGCTGAAAGGCACTGCCAGGTCTTAAACCTGGGTCACCATAATTATAGGCTAGCATTTTAGACCACTGTGCCACCCCTAGCAACCTTAGAGTAAATGTTCGAAGTTTTTTTTTTAAATATCAAAAACAAATCTTTTGCCTAACATGCATACCTGTGTATTACGTTAAGCTGATTTTGATTTTTAAATTCAACTTCAATCAACTGCAAAATAATTACTTAAAGCCAAATGGTACCGCCAAATGGTCAGCAAGGACAAGGCATTTTACCATAATTAAGATGACCAAAAATTGACATTTGGACAGGTTTAATGATCATAAAGCTTGAGGTGGCCCTCTCAGAAAGCATTTCTTTCCCTGGCCAGATGGTAGCCTGCGAAGATGATGAGTTTTGGCTCCATATGCACAGACACACCTGCAGACTGTCTGTCTTTAGCGTCTGTTCCTTAGGAGCAGGACAAAACAAAGTGGCCAAAACATAATGACTCTACATCAACAATCCACTACAAACCATTGTAACAACACTGCCTGTGGTGAGAGACTGTGAATGCATGGTTGCCATGAGACCTCTATTTGCACGTGTCTATATGAAACCTAGCTAGAAAGACGTGTTTTATAGCAAATGCATACGCCTGTGTTGTCAATGTGTATGATGCTAGTTTGTGTCTAAAGTCTTTAATATTTGTGGGGCATTTTGGCAGGCCTATTTGAGGTAAACTACAACTTTATATATAACTTTGAATATAATTAGTCTGCTTTATCTAATTACAGCCGACATATTCTGATAAGTAGATTTCAACTAACAACCTTGTGTATTTAATAATAATAGACAGTACAAAGCAATGGGCGAACAGACAGAATTTTTCTTTGTAACTGATTCTTTATAAATAGTAAAAAAAAAGGGGAAACAATAGTCTACCTATTTACTGTATATATAATTTGATCAATATAACTAGTCTATGACTTGTCTGTTGACAAATTTCTTTAATCTGCTATTATACACAGTAAATTGTTTAAAGTTAAGCTAGTCTTTGTATTTATCCTACTAAGCTCAAGTATGAACTTTCTTTGTTTGAGTTTTTCAGCCAATATCATTCTGAAAACCTGACCCTGATAAACCATCACCCAGGCAATGTGAGGTCAGTTGTGATCTTATGGTCCTTTCTCTATCGGATGTGTTGGGGGTGACACATGGCATCAAAAGGGCTACAATAAGTAATTGTATACCTACAATGTACATACAAAGTATCGTTACATAGCATGTTGGCAATGCGCTATGAAGTAGACTTGGAGAGTATGTTGTAAAACTTCTTTACTAGCTCGGAGCACAACAATAAGACAAGCCTGCCATCTTCAGGTCATCCTAGGAAAATGTATTGTCAAATTTGACAGTAGAACCATGAAGTGGCCAAATTACTATCAAAATCCATATTAGACATGTGAAATAATTTATGGTCAGTTCATAGTCAACCAAGTTTACAATTGTTCTATGAAATTTGACAGTAGAACCATAAGTGGCCAAATTATCATCAAAAATTCATAGTAGAACTGTGAACTTTATGGTCAAACTGTGAAAGTTCACAATAAGGCTATCAAGGAATAACTGTCAAAGAATTCACATTTTTACTAGGACATTTGACAGTACATTTCTCTCTGACAAGACTTTTTTGTAATGACCCTGTATGATTTCTCTAGCCCTTTGTCAGTTCTTTTCTTGTCGCTTGGTTCTCTATAAAATGACATTATAAACTACACTATTACATTCGCTATGTACATTACACTATTGCATTCATTTTTAGTGAAGGTGTCAAATATCTCTTCCATAATTCATGTAGCAAAAAATCCAAATATCGCAGTTTAAAAGTGGCAGATTAGTTTATTTGTGGCTTTGTTTTATATATCTGTTTGCTGTGCATGAAGCACAAAATGCAGTGCCCAAATTTTACCAAGCACTGTTGGGTTTGGAATCATGGGCTGAAAAACAGAATTTCTTTGTCTATAAACTTTAATGTTCATCCAAATGTTATGCATGCATTATACACTGTAAAAATATTGTGAAGGACCACTAATACCTTGTGGTCCATGGGCCCCTTTAATGACTAAAGGGAACATTAATTCCAAGATATCTGAATCCCAAACCTTGTTGCCTCTATCTTGATTTTAGGAGTTGGCCCATGATGATTCTCTCAAGGCAATGACACAAATACATATTCAAATCTACACAACAGTTCTGAAAAGTGTCTTTTAAATCCCAACCCTACTGAAATGTTTTGAATCAATATACAGTGCAAGCCCAGAATGTAAAGCATCACAAAAGTTCAACCTAAAAGAAAGGCCAAAGATCATTTTGTATTTGGAATTTTGATGAAGGGTGTCAATACTCCTGGTGGAGAATCTACTTTTCAAAGGGAACTTAAAATGTAAAGGAGACATTTTATATTATGATCTTTGTCTGTACTATACAGGTGGGATGTTTCACCAGCAGTTCATGGGTGAATAAACATGTACTAAAAGTAAACTTAATTAATGTATTGCATTTCTAATTACTTACTTTTGGCCAGGGCTAAGTATTTCTTTTATTATCCTCCTGTGATATTAAGACTACAATGTAGAGCTGGTGTAATTTGGACATAGCTGTGAGCTGTATTTTGCTGAAAGTGAGTTTAAAGTGCCTGGCTAATATTTCAGACAGAAACACAGAGATTACTGCTATTTCTTTTTGAAATATCTCCTAATTTAGAGAATCTGTAAGGAGTCTATAAAGAAAAATGAAAACAAAATCAATTTCCAGCCATGATCCACAGAGAGATTTCTTACCCTCCTCCTCTCGAAATGCACGTGTCCATTTTCAGGTAGATTAATCACTGCTCTGGTTGATTTAGATCTATTACATACTATATTCCCTATAAGACTATATGAGCATTTTAAGCAGATAACTATTTAAAACCACTGTCTGATTTATAAAGGAACCAGTTGATCCATCCGGCAGGTGCTGCTCAGACTGAAACTTGGGCCGCCTGTTGACCATTTAATTGTTCAGGCAGTGGTCTAATACTCAATCTCACCATCATTTTAATCTAGGTTTTAAATTCCAGTGGACCCTTAGGTGAGGAAAACATGAGAAAGGGTGTTTAAAAAAGAAAAAAAAAAGAACATTTTTTAAAGCAAAGCTTAGATGCTTCTTATTTCACGTGTGATAAGTAAACTAACCAAATCTTTAACAAGGGTGCCAACAATTCTTCATCTGACTTCATCTGACTTCATCTGACTATCGTCGACAGATACCAACTGACCAGCAGGTGTCAGCAGATCCATCGTAGGGCACATACACACGTGCACTCACACTCACTGCGGATACTAAGTGGCCAACAATGCATTCTGATTTTACATTTTGTTGTTTCAAAATTGTCCCACGTGGTCTTAAATTCTCAAGCCAAAAATAATCAAATCAATGACAGCTGGTAACACACTTTTATTAAAAACTTGATAGCAAGTTAGGTGCTCTGTTGATTTGCAGTGTATTGAAATATTTAGTGTTGAATCTGTAACAAAACTTGTTAAGAGTCAATAAGCTTCTTATTCCATCTTCCATATCTTTGGTGTCACTCCATATAAAATTACAATACTGATCACTGTTCAAGTGCATTACAATAGTTAAGAATATTAACAACAAAGTATCAAACATCATGACTTAAATACACAATACAAAGAGCTGCTTTCTCCAACACTGGCGGTCTTTCATTTCATGTACCCTGAAGAGCGTTAGAAGAAGTGTAAGAAAATGAGCTGGTGGTGTCAGCTAGGTCCAAAATAAGAGTTCAAAGACATGACTGCTGTATCTGCTCTCATGCTTCGTCTGAGCTCTGTAAAATCTCTAATATCCTCAGAGCTATAATTCAGTACCAGAATGTTTTTATCCCAACAAATACAAACATGAAGAAATGCTATGTACATTTATAAAGAATATAATGACATAATGACTTCACACGTTGTTCTGTCTGTTCAATCTCTTTGTGCAACCCTATTTAAGTTTCTCTCAGGGATGTACTCCAAGTGTCTGTTGAAAAGCTCAAGGACACTATTAGAGATTGTTAAGTCATTGGGAAGCATCCTCACTAAAGTAAAACACTGGTGATGTCCCCGTATGGCCTTGTGTTGTAAACTGTTGTTGTGTGTTTATGCAGACTGTGATTAGACTATGATATCTTGCAGGTGGTCCTTGTGCAGCTCTGTGATGGACTCAGTGGTGGGTAGATAAGTTTGGATTTTTTGGTCCCATTCCTCTTTGTGGTGCTGCTGGCTATAACGGAATAGGAGCGCCCATGCATCATGCGGGCATTGAGGCCATTAGCCATGGAGAAGGATTTCAGGTGGCTCTTTAAGGCAACAGGAAGTGGCAGTTTGTCCACCAGGTGCACGGGGGTGCAGGACACGATGGATCGGCAGCACAGGTCCTGCAGGCTCAAAACTGCACACAGACACAACAATAAGATGACTTAGTGTTTAAAATGATATTTCTATGAGCTTCAGGGATCTACTAGAGCTGTCAAACAAACAACATTAAGGCCTAAAAGAAACGTACATGTGATACATTAGCGAAGGTCAAAGTCAACACTAGTGTGTTGATGCTTCTATTTTGCAATTGTAATTCACTACAACGTTTTACATTACAAATCATAAAATAAGCATAATGATTTGAGTGAAACGTCAAAACTCTGCGAAAAAAATAACTGAATGAAATTTTAAATTGAATATTTCAGTTACGTGTCGTTTAATAGCATCCGTTTGCTTTAATGACTGAGGTATTTAAATTAAAAATCTGGCCCTTAACTCCAGATGTTGAGCCTGTAAACAGCTGCTCAAGTTAAAACGTGTATTTTCACTATCATAAATATTATTTAATATTCCACCTATTCCTTTTATATTATTATTCCTACTTTGATGGTTTGTTTATATATTATTTATTTTATTTATTTCATGAATATTGATTTTCTTTACATGAACTACTTGTAGCAGAAACAACGGCACGGTCAGTGTTGTAAATGGACACTTTTTAGTATCAAAAATTTCTCTTCCAAAAGTTTGCAGGCTGCTTAAATGTTTAATGTGTTTAAAAGGTGGCACTGCAATGCCCGTGTTTCTTAAAATGAATGCATTCTCTCTTGGTTGTGTGCGGCCAGTGAGGTATGTGGTTGTTCTAGGATTAGGTCAGAAGACTGTGAAGAAAAAGTCCAGTCAGGTCTCCATGATCTTTTTTTAGTCCTTAAATAGTGGTAGCAAAGCAGTGAGATGTGATTGGGATCTGCAATCATTCTCTGCAAAGATCAAAACAAGCATTTTATATTTTCAGAAATAGGTAGGGGGTCGCTGTTGTAGTGTCAGGTGATATCAAACCGACCTTCCCTCTCTCAGACAGTCAGTGCGCCCATACGTGACACCTAGCCTGGCCATAAAGCAGCACTGGGACTCTATCCCAAATTCCTGCAATGGTGTGGTAGCGTATTAGACCACTGTACCACCCTAGAGCTCATTTACTTTCAGACGGTATTTAAAGAATCAACCAAATTGTCCCGCTAAACAAAAACAGAGAAAACACAGGGTTGTTGTAAGAAGTACAGTGCGATTCATTTATCATCAATATGATAGTTTGGTATTTTTAATTATGAACAAGAATTAGGTAAATAAGCTAAAATATAAAAGGCTAAAATATAAAAGGATATAAATATAAAAAGTATAAAAGTCCTTTCAAAGATTCAAGTCAAATTTGGAATGAAAACAAAAGCCTGTGACCTTAAAATGAACTACAGCCAAAACAAATCCTTAAAGTTTAGATCCACAAGCCATAACCAAAACTAACTCCTGTAATCGCTTCGTTCTGTTTAGTTTGGCTGTACAATCCTTGGCTGAATACCACTGAAAACTAGAGCAGCCTATGGGGTCATTCATTCACTGGGTGATGTAGTAACTGAGCACTAGGTGGCTCCACAGCAGGCACAGAGCTTTTACAATCCATGTTTGGTTAAGATTTGAGCATTCACTAAGCATTCTTTACTTGCATATTTAACTGAGGTTATGAGATCATCCATTACACCTGATTACCATTGTAAGCTATAATGTTGGAAAACACTCCATAATCACTGCTCTAAACATATTCCAATATTCCAGCAAACTCCAATTTCACTAACAATCTAACAAGAGGCACCCTATTTAAAATGTCTTAAGTCAATCGTTGACACCCCAAGTTGAATAGTCGGTACTGCTTACTACATACCTTTGTTGGGTCTCCACAGTCTCTCCATGCCATGCCGCATCAGAACTATACGTGCCAGTTCTGTGAAGGACTCTGTGATGTTGAAGTTACAAAGGGGGCTGACCTCGAAGAAGGTGACGCCCAGACGTTCTGCAAAGGCTTGAGCATTTTCAGTCGTCACTTGACGTTTGTAGGCCAGGTGCAGGCGGTTCCCCACCAGGATCTTTGGGACTCCTGGTGCATGCTAATTAAGAAAACAGTTATGTTTAAATAATTTAAATTGGGTATATTAGAGTTCAGTGTTTCTGATTCATTGTTACAGCATCAGCAAAGGTCACAGTCAGATTCATGTACATTTGCATTTATTCCATTGAGAGACGTTCTTATCTGAAGTGACTGAGACAATCTTACAGTATAAGCTAAATATGGGTTAAGAACCTTGCTCGAGGGCCCAACAGTGGCAGCTTGGTAGTGCTGGGACTTGAACTCTGGGTCATCTGGTCAATTGTTCAGTGCCTTAAATACTAAGCCAGGATAGTCCCACAATCTTAGCATAGGTTTTCATTTCAGATATTCACCCGAAATAAAAACAACAACAGCATCCTCCTGCACATAAACATGTCATTTCTGGACAGTTAGGCAACCCAGTATCACTGTTTGTGTGCAATTGCAAGAACCCTTTGAAATAATTTAAATTTCTGCTTTAACCACACACATATTATGGTCTGATCATAATAATAGAATACAGAAGAACTGCCTGGAACTAATAACCCAAACAACTGTAATTTTGCTGAACAGATTATTGATAATTCTTATACTTAATAATTTGCATAACCTTCCTTTATCAGCATTTCAGATCTGCCAAATGATAAAAAAGGGATTTTAGACCATTCTAAGATTAGCTACTAGCAGATTCGGTTCTATTCCACAACTGATTTATTAGTAACATTCAAATTGTATCATCTCAATCTTTAAAACTCATTACACAATTGATACATTTATACATTGTTTTCACAAGGATTGTAAGAAGGTATATTTTAGGAATAATTGCTAATAAATGTGTTGTTTTAGGAATGATATAATGACTATACATAAATATTACATAACTGGATACCTCACAATCTTACAATCCTTTTTTTTTGGTTTAGGAGCCAGGCACAAGGCAGCAGCACTGTTATCTTTCTTTTGCAAGTGAAATACAAGTGGAAGAAACATGAAATAATAATTCTTAGCAACTAAAAATAATTCCTAGACAGAAAGAATCGGCCAAATTTGAAATCTGCTAATTATAATTAGCATTAGATTTTTTTTTAAACCCGCACAGTTAGTGCATATGTAGTTTGAATTGTTTGACTGCACCACATATAATAACATGAGATCATGACAATATTTAGTGTATACAATGTTTACATGTAAAGAGAAACTCAGGATGTGAATGTATTTTACCTCGTCAATCTCCTTAATCCATCTGTCAATTCCATCGAAAGACCATCGATTTGTGATGTCATATACAAGGATGACACCCTGCGAGAAACACACAGCACATAATTTTATGCCAGGTGGTGTGTAGTATACGTAATATTTTTTTCAAAGTCTGAGATTTTAAGCAATATACAGAAATTGTTTCAGTGCCAAATGCTCTGTATGTGGTGCATGGATGGAATATTACTTGCCCTAACATTTTCTGATCAAATGCAGATCACATACACATGTTTTACCACTCTACGATTAAGAATACTATTTAATGTGGGTAAACTGTATTTAGTGACCCACATTTTGCAGAATACAACATACAGAGATTCCTACTGCAAGAATACAAAGACTGATTGCAGCTATGTTTAGAAGCTGTGGTCTCTGCCAAAGCAAATCAACTATGGTGTCATTTAAAGGGACGACTTCCTCTAATTGTGGACAAGATTATGATTTGTGGGTGTGGGTCCGAACATGGGAAATGTCACATCAACAGCAATGGTCCACCCCTGTTGTACCACATACCACACATTGAACAGGAACTGCTGATCTCTGGGTGGAGTATTTCAAAACACAGGATGAAAACACTACATTTCATCAGAAAGACCAATGTGTGTTGCCAATATCTTCTCTCTGCCTAAGCGTCTCAAATATTTAAGAGTAACTATCTAAAAAAGATAGCTATAAAAAAACATATCAGTGAATGTACCTGTGCTCCTCTAGAGTAAGAACGGAATATGGTGCAGAAGCGTCCTTGTCCAGATGTGTCCCTGCAAAATACAGGATAAGACTCACAGTCCAGTCTTATTATCACAAGCACTGTACTTGGGCTAATAGCTCTAATGTTTATCTGGTTTCTGTTTTATTCACTGAAGCAATTTGAATTCTACTGAATGGTGAGCAGAAGCAGAATATACCCTATTTTTCAAAAGGCTGAAATGCATGGTCTTGTCACCAAGGGCAGAGCATAAAGTGTTTCAATAATTTCTCACTGAGGTGCCTCCTTCGTCAAGATGTAATTAATAATTTAGGGCTGACTCAACTTAGAGTGCAGTTCTCTAAAAATATTCTGGAATGTAAATAAGGCCTGTGGGCATGCTTGGCAGGGCCGGCTTGGTTGAATGCTTCACTGGAAATTTTGTACAGCCATGGTATAATTTACATTCTCAGACTTCTGGCATATTCTCATCATATTTCAGAAACCAAGTAGCGTTACTGAGTATCTGCACATGAAGGTACACTGCTGCACATTAAGATACTATTGTACAAGCTTCCACTTGAACAAGTACTTAATTAAACAAAATGAAAACTTGATTTAGCCATACTATATAAATTTTGGAACGGCTGAGATACGGCTTCTTTGACTTCCATCATATTCATCTGGTAATCTGCATGCTGTGTTCATTTTGATGCAGTTCTGATACTCACCAAAGCTGCAGCTTGACTCTGCGTCCATCAAGCAGTATAGTGGTTGTTTTATAGTCGATCCCTGCAGAATGAAACAATGTTTTAATGTAATCTATTGTGAGACGTGAGATCAAAGATCTGTGCATTTGCATCATTTCCTATGAAATGGAAGTCTCATTTGCACCCAAACCTCAGTTCCACAAAGCAACTTAATTTATTGTTACACTGTTTGCACAGACATAATGATTACATTTTTAAAAATATATAGTACATTCTGAGACCACCAATGCTTCTACACTACTCACAAAAAATAGGGGATATTTCATTTCATTAATTTTTGTGAACAGCTTATTTTTACTTTTACTATATTCAGTGTTTTTCATTACAAATCATATAACTGACCAATGTCACAATTGATATATATATATATACACGGTTGACGCACAGTTGATATATATTTATATATACAGGGTCTAAAGTCACCCTTTTATTTCAGAACCAAAAGGGACAATGACATATCTGAACACCCCAGCAAGTAATGGGTAAAGGGGCCTATCTTTCATCTTTTGTCCGAAACATGGCCGACATATTCAAAGCTGCCATATTGGATCAAGGGCCAGTTTTTGTTGTCATGTAGCATATCAAATAAGACCAGAATTGTCTCTGAAATCAACTGCCGCAATCAGATTTGCAGTATATCTTGTGGTTCAAAATATATCAACATAAAAATGTTTGAACTTTTTTTTAAGCAACACAGGTAACTAAAAATGGAATTGACGATTCTGATGGCAGGAGTACGCAGCTGCTGTATCATAGCCCCAGACTTCAACAACCAACACCCAGAAAAATCACCAATTGTACCCAGCACTGTTCCATTACTCATAGCCAAATTCAGAGAAACCGGGACTATGGAAGAAAAGCCACATAGTGGTCATTTTAGTTTTTAAGGCTAATTCTTTAAGAAGAGAAGTTTTTTGGTGTCATATGAAAGATGCTTACTCACTGTTAAACATCATTGCACTGTTTGTACTTCTATAGGACATTAAGAAACCTCTGTTTCATCTGAGGCAGTTAAGAATAGCAGCATTCGTTAATGTGCAATATCCAAGAGCACTTATTCTCGGAACAGGCTCTTTAGCATAATAAACTTGCATGTTGATTTTCATGGCCCAAGAATTTGGGGCTCAGGATTTCAAATATATTAATCTAAGTCACTGTTTCTTACATTGACTTTTATTTCATTGCAGACAGTCTGAACCTGGGATAGTTCATGTTTTGTTCATCGTCATTTAATTTGTTAATAAACATCCATTCCTGCATTTCAGGCCTGCAGTAAAAAAAATGTGACTATTTACCACTTTGTAATGTTGCAATTTCATCTCACAACACTTCAGCTGTCGTGTTATTTTATTCAATTCTCCCTCAAACATCTTAAGATATACAACAGTAAGGTGCTGACATGGTCACATACTTGTTTTAAAATTCTCCACACATTCTTTTGGGGACGGTAGGCATGTCAGTCTAGTGCTTGCACCCTCGTCTTCTGAAGCCATGTCTTTGTAATATGTGCAGCATGTGGCTTTGCATTGTCCTGGATTTTGGCTGATAATAACCTGATCCTTTTCGTCTTTGGAACGGTGCACAAGGCATCCGATTTTTCTAAAAAGACCTGGAATCATGATTGTTCTGACAGAAATATCTTGGTCCACACTAGATGCCTAAAAGCTTAGAGATGTTCACGCTGGTTCTGGATATGGTTAGCACAAGGCTTAAGTAAACAAAGGCAAACAATGTTCTTGTATACTAAAGTTGTATACTAAGGAATTTGTAAATCTATTTCTATATTGTAGTGCTGTCTTCTTGATGCAGAGCCGCCTGAGCGATTGGAAATCACAGGTTTATAAAGGTTTAGGCTTGTGTGCATGACCTGTATGCACTGATATTCCAGATTTCTTAAAAAAAATATTATATAATGAAATCAAAATGAAATGTTTAAGCTTAAACTTAGACTTTAAAGTATTTTAAAGTCAAAGTCACATTTTGGATAGTTAATCTGTGTTTTAATGCTGGTGAAAAAACTTGCTTCACATTCCTTTTTCTCTGTTTGCATAGAGCTGTTTCTAAGCAACATCAACTAACAGTACTAATAAAGAGAAAGCCTCAGGATGCGTCTTTGTTATGACAAACGCAGTCACATACGCAAGGCTTTTTGGCTCCAGACATACACATTGATCACTTACATTACTTTAAAAGAGTTCCATGACTCATCATACATTTTTCAGTGAAAGTTACACAAAATGGCTGGAAATTTGTACTGTGGAAGTTCAGTCAGCACCAGATTTTCTGACACCCCCGTGAGGATGGCTAAAAAGAATTAGGAAAACATGACTTGCCATCATGATGCCATAAATATATCAACCTGAAGTAAAACAAACACTAAACTGCACAAATTCACAAGTTCAACAATTCTCATAGACAAAACAGAGGAAATAATATTTGTGTCAAAAGGTATTGAGAATTACACAAACTTTGGTTTTCACAAAGTTTGCTGCATCAGTTTTTATGGTGGAAATTTGGCCTTCTAACTTCATTTCAGTGATGATCTCGTTAGTTCAGGAGAAAAGGGCAATGAGGACAAGACATTATATCACTCTGTCGTGCTGATTAGAAGAGCAGACTGACTGGTTGCTTTAAAAGGGTAATGATGCTTCTAAGTTTTCTTTTGTTAACCATGGTTACCACCAAAGGAACACATGCAGTCATCATCGGCAAGGCCATCGTTGCTTGTAAGATCCACCATTTTTTAAATAATCAAGAAATTTAAGGAAAGTGGTTCAACTGCAGTGAAGAAGGCTTCAGTGCACCCAAGAAAGTCAAGCAAGCATCAGGATCGTTTCATAAAGAGCATGCAGCGACGAGATCAAGTCACCACCAGTGCAGAGCTTGCGCGGGAATGGCAGAGGGCAGGTGTGAGTGTATCTGAACGAATGGTGACATGAAACCTTTTAGGATGGCTTGGTGTCCGCAGATCTCAATGCCATTGAGAAACTGTGGTCAATCCTCAAAATGAGGGTGGATAAACAAAGACCTAGAAACTGTGATCAACTGAAAGCATTGATTAGGCAAGAATGGTTTTCCATAATTCAAGATTATGCAGAGAAGCTGATATCCAGCATGCCAAGGTGAATAGCAGAAGTCAGAAAGAAGGGTCAACACTATAAAGATAATGTCTTTGCTTAAACTGGTTGTGTTTGTCAATTAAAAAAAAAGTAATTTTTTGGAATGCTTATAATCAAGCAATAATTAAGTACTTCAATTATTAAGTACTTCAAATAAACATCTAATAAAAACTTTAAAACTCCAAGCACCACACTGAATACACGCTAAGTGATGTGTTACCTGCTGTTACCTCCCACATTTTCACATATCCTCAGTCTCTCTCCAGCACCCATTTTTCGCTCATTGTTCAACTTACTGTATTAAGAATAACAAGTAATATAGAAATGATTTGAGGTATATATGGTTTGTGTGTATGTTTTATGCAAATACAATACATAGACTTGAGCATCCACACATTTTCATACAAAATGTATTTACATTAACCAAACACCTCCTTGCTTCTACACTCACCATCCATTTAAAAAGCTTCACTTATGATACAGGTGCACATTGTAGTTCTACAATTGCAGTCTGTAGTCCATCTCTTGCTTAACTTTGTTAGCTTTCATTGGTCAGGACCATCACACATGGGAGGTACTACATGGGAGGTAATTCCTTTTTAGCACTGCAATGACACAACACACTGATGTGGTGGAGGCCAGTGTTACTTCTGGACTGAGAGTAGTCCACCAACTAAAATATATCATTAACAGCATCCTGTGTCAGCACAAGGCAGAAACAACCCCTAGACAGGGTTCCAGTACAGGGCACAGTACACGACTTTGGAAACACCAGTTGACCTAGCATATGATTTTGGAAAGTGGGAGGAAACTCGTGCATACACAGGGAGAACATTTAATCTCCCCATAGGCAGTGGCCAGACCAGTAGCCAAGCATGGATTTCAATAATTAAACTAATGTGTAGGCATTCCCTTTGTTAAGAGCCTCCTAACATTTATCAATGACAAAATTCGATTTTATTAGATTGATGTACATGCCATTACGCTGTTAATGAACTAAATAAGTATATGTCCTTAGTTTTAAATTGTAATATAGATAACAATATTTTTTCTTTAACACAGAGAAGTGGTTTAATATAACTCACAGTCTTTCATGGGAACAGCTCTTCCCTCACAAAAGACACATACACAGTGTTTACCCATATGCTCTCACATAATCACTATAAGGTCACAGCTGGTTGGTTTGATGTTTCTAACTCGACAGAACATTTTAGTTCCTACCACAACATCTGACCACGTTGCAAGTTCAAACCAAGGTGCTCAAGTAACGCAGTCGCAAGCAGCTGGCTCTTACTTCCAAGCCACAGCAGCTACATTTTGGGGGGAAAATGTTAGGAGAAAAGAAAGGCCAATGTAAGTTTACACAGTCAATGAATTTTAGCAGAACAAAGACATACACAAAAGCGTATTTCTTTGCTCAGCGAAGCACAGGTAAAATCATGCTGACAGAGTCCTAAAAACTGAAAGAAAGTCCTAACAGTCACCTTATGAAACATACAACATGTTATAGGATTCATATTAGCAGCGGCTTCAAATGAGCTTTGGAAGGTCATTTAAGAGTATAGTTTTCACAATGGAAATGGTCAATAAAATGGTGCTTTCTTGTTATATGAGCAAACATTCCGCAATGTTATATCTTTTACTACACATTACTATACCAAAGACTGGTATAGCACTGAACATTCCAACAGTATGTTTGTTTAAGTTGTCTGTATAAGTGTATTAGTGGGAAACAAGCTTTTATTTGGCAAAAAAAACTTGACAAACAAAATAAATATCAAATAAATATTTGGTGTGACCATGATTCCTTTTTTTAAAAACAGCATCAATTCTCTTAGGTACTCTGCTGTGCAGTATTTAAGGGCACTCAGTCCTTTTCCCCAGCCTCTTGGAGAACCTTTCACAGTTCTTCTAAAGACTTTGATTGTCCCACTTGTTTGTTTATGTCATCCCTGACTGACTGAATGATGTTTATATCAGGACTCCATGGAGGCCATACCATCTACTGTAAGAATTCATATTTTTGCTGAAGATAATTATCCATGCCTTTGAAGTTTTTAGAGTCATTGTCATGCTGGAGAATGAAGCTGTTACCATTACCTGCTGGAACTATCAGATGGTAGTTTCTGTAGTATCTCCCTGTATTTCTCAGGAGTGGGGGTATACTTTTTGACATATTTACCAACTGCTTTCGCATAAATACAGCCCCAAAACTGCATTCTGCAAGAATTCCAAATCTAAAATCCTACTATTAACCAAGAACAGCTGCTGACACTGCACTACACCCAAGCCCTTGTGTTTTAGTGAATAGGAGAGCCCTTTAAGCCATGCTTTTAAGTCGCAACTTTTTTATGAAGGTCACCTTTGACAAGACTAATCTAAATTGTAGCTGGATGTACCCAATGATTTTGCAGGTTTCAAGCTGTTTCAAGCAGGTTTCAAGAGAAGTACGCCTTGCTTACTAAGGCTTCTGTGCTCATATTTTCAGTTTCTCTGGCAGAACACTTCATTTCAGGTTCCAAGCTTTTTCTGTTTGCAGTAGAATTTCAGCTTGGGAGAGACCCTGTTCATGTGGGATAATTAACTTGTATCTTGTTTCTGTGTTCAGTCCTGAAAACTTTTAGGTTTGTTGTCCCTCAACCGGTTGTGTTACCTCTTTTTTTTAAGAGTATACTATACTAGACTATACTTTTTTTAGTAAAACAGAAAAATCAAACTCATCAAACAAATTTCCTTCTGCTAAGTGCCTGGAAATGGTCCAGGCAGAGACATTGGTGTGTGATAATGTCACTTGTGTGATGGATGGTGGATGCAGCTCGTGCTTGACGGCTCAAATCTACTGGTCCTTTCTACTGGTTTTCTATCTGTGCTGACACAAGTCTGTTTCTCATATGTCTGTGCCATCATGGAACCACTTCTCCCAACACCTCCTACTGGCCAGGTCAGAACAGCATACATGGCAGGCAATTCACCATAATGACCATCCTGCTTCTCTAAGTCCAACGATGCGCCCCTTCTCAAAGTCGTTCATCTGGGCAAAATGTCTTCAAGTGTGCCTAGCATGTCTAGCAGTCAATGATCTCTCACCTATAGGTACACTGCCTAGAGGTAGCCTCTGAGAGCCTTTTTTAGAGAACATCAGGGGAAGTTCTTGAGGAAAGACCTCAGTGAGTGTCTATTCAGCCTGTAACTGTTATCATTTACATATATGCCTGAGCCATGTTGGGTTTTGCAGGAATCCAACCTTATTTATTTTGTCAATGAGTATATGAAACAGGAACACCGACACTGTAGGACCTTATTTTCCCACTGATCTGCTAAGGCAGTGAACTTAAATAAAGCACAAACAATTACACAGCAGGGTCTATTTTTAAATAAGGTATCAAATAACCTTTAGACTATTTGCATACTCTTAAATAAATCAGAGAAAAAACATCACAACAAGGCTATGCATATGTTGTTACATAAGCAAATTAAAGGAAAATAATAACATTTTACAGTTTCAGACTATTCTAGATCAAATATAATTTATCAAAAGTCTGCCTCCAGAAGGCAATCTTCCTGTTTGTGTGGGCAACCTCTGATTCATGTTCACACATTTTTTCACACAAGTGCACACTCTCTTTCTACCTCTCTGTGTGCCTTTGTATTTCTCTGTATCTCTCTCTCCCTCTGTATCTGTCTGTCTGTCTGTCTGTCTCACTCTCTTCTTTCGCTCTCTCCCAGGACAAATCTTTTCCCATATTCACAACCCACTGCAAGGAGGCACAGAAGTTTTCTGACAGGATAACGCATACAAAACCAACTGGAGGGAGCCGTAATTAGCTTGAACCTATAGTAGGTGATGACGTTCTGAAGCTAAAGCTGTAGAGCCATCACTGGTGCACTCCCTGGAACAACACAACAAAGAAAACCGTAACACAAACACCCTCTGTGTTCCCTCCATCTTCGAGAGGCTGGATTGTTTGATTAGCCTGATGCATAACGAGTAAAATAATACCAAGTGTATAGACAAGACAGTGTTTTATCTACTAACCCTAAACTAAGTTCAAAGGCCTGTAGAGAACTGTTTGTCTTATTCTTCAGCTATGCAGGAGCATGGAGAAAGCAGCTAAGTGGCTTCATTCGTCAACGCCGCACTCATGAACACACTACTGGGAAAGACAATTTCTGTAAACATCTCTTCCAAGAACACTGCCCTAGAAAATGGGTTACACAAAAGCTCTTAAACAAACATCTGTATATCCCATGGTTTTACTGCCAGCAAACATTGGCTGCATTAGCGTTAAAACTAGGTGTGTTGTGTCCAGTGTCTGTCAACAGAGCAAAACACTATATGGAGATACAGAAGTGATCATAACAGTAGTACTTCTTATGAGGGGTAAGAATGAACATGGATCTTCAATTTGAAAGCGCTACGTGACATCACTTAAGAAAGTGCCTCCAGGTTATTAAATATAAATTCTAATGTGTTTAACTGAGTCAGAATTGTGCACTTCTAATGCCTGCATCTTGAAAATCTTAGAGACTGATTTCATAATATTACTATCTTGGCAGCTGTATGTGTAGGGAGGATAATGTTGCCAAAAATGAGGCACCAAAGATGATTCAAGTGTAATTTAAAGGCACAGAGGGTGGTGGTGTAATACTCTGTGTATATCTTTCCCATAAGGTATTTATTCTTGGACTAGTTTGGACTGAATAACATGGACCAACATATACACTATATATACAAAGTTTGTGGACACCCCTTCTAATTGTTGAGATAAGTAACACATTCTTAATATAAAGCATACATACAGTAATGGATTCTGCAGAGACAAACAGTGGCTTTAGAATGAGTTGTACTGAATACCCCAGATGTCAATATGACACATTTTAGATTACACTCCCAACAACTCAGTTCTATAAGTTCCTGCCCTGCTGTCCTTAAATAAAGTCCAAAGAGAATTGGTTTGCCAGTGTTGAATGAGAACTTGGCTGGCATGCACAGAACATTAGCCTTAACTCCAGACACATGATAATGCACTGGAATGGCAAACGTGAGCCACAGCTTACTGTCTAACCAAACTCACAGTTATGTTCCAAAATCTAGTGGAGAACTTTTAGAAGTTTATTTTATTTTATGTCACATCAGCATCAGTGGCCATCTCTCTCTCTCTCTCACACACACAGATGCAGAGAGGGTCCAGGCCACTCCACCTTGGGATTGAACCCAGGACCTTCTTGCTTTCAGGCAACATTGCTACCCAACAAACAAAAGCTGTTGCAAAGGTAAATAAGGTAGGGGGCAAAAACTCTAATACCCTACCCATGACTTTATGCAGTTTTTAGTTGTCCAAAAACATTTATCTATATAATGTATTAATCAATGATTCTTTCTGTCCAGAAAGGTGTGGCATTTGTAATTACTTAATTAGTAGTCAAGGGTTTGTTAGTAGTAGTCAGCATTTGGTAAACTTACAACTCTTACATCTAGTCAACTTTTAGTGTTGTTATTACGAATTTAAATATCTAGGAGCAATATAAGCATAAGACCTTTTGGCTGGAGGTATAAATATTATAAGGTATAAATAAATATTGGCCATAGCCAGTACAACTGTTTGATATGTCCTGGAGAAGCAAGTTACCACTGCTATAATAAGTAACAACTGTTGAAAAGGTAGATTGAGGAAAACTACAGCAGTTGATGACAGAAATATTTTGCGTGCCATAAAGAAAGACCTTAAACAACTTTAAGTGACATCAGCAACAACCTCTAGAGGGCAGGAGTGAAGATATCACAATCTACTGTTCGCAAAAGACTTCATGAACAAAAGTACAGAGGTTACAGGTTTAACGCAGTTCTTTCAAGCAAAGGATTTGAAGCTGAATATTAAGTCTTATTCAGTTTCATATTAAATTGGGTTCAGACAAAAGCAGACAAGTGCTATCTACTGAACTGTGTGTCAGACCCAGATGTAAATACCTGGAAATAAAAACTGATATGTTGATCTTTTGTCTAATTTTCATCTTTTAATGTCAAACCCAAATGTTTTCATTCCACAACAAAAATAAAACGATTGGCTTCACTGTTTCAGTACTTTTGGAGGGGAGTGTAAATCAGTAGGATGGCAGCAGAGCGCCAGCATCCCTGGTTCAATCAGGACCTCAAAATCCACCTGTGTGGAGTTTGTTTGTTCTCCCTATGTATGTGTGGTTGTACTCTGGGTACTCCAGTTTTCTCCTACAGTCTCACGACATACACTAGGTTAATAGATTACGCTAAATTGGCTACGTTTGATTATGTTAAGCAGAGTATGTATTACTATATTCTAAGTGTACCAATGTAGCCTTGTCTGTCATAAATAGCCATTGATACCGAGCAGAAGCAAGGACTTGTCAGTTTCATCAGTCCCTGACCTAACTAATGCTTTTGTGGTAGACTGATAGAGAACCTTTGTTGTAAATATTGTATTGTACAGGTGAATAAGAAGCATAAATTAGGGATATACTGCACTCTGCCATTCTTTGATCTGTAACAAATAACATTCATGTTTACAGAAAGTTCATAACGCCAACAGTAACTGAATCTCTGTGTGGGCAATTTCCTCACCTAAATAAGAGCAGAGAGATCCAGTAAACCTTGAACTTCATAGTAGACAATGAGTCTTCTGAGAAACATTTTTCAGACTGCTGTAAGTCATCTTACATCACAACTAAAGAATAAAACATGTCTAAACAATTCCAGGATTTAATGAGGAACTGTAGATGGGAGCAAAACATTGTGCATGTTGGTTGTTGTTATGATGAACGGAGACAAAAAGCTCAATACAATAGTTTTGACTATGAAACTGGCTACCCTTTACCTTAAGAGACACCATCGCTCTTTAAGACACATGAAATATGAGTTTTATGAGCTAAGAAGGACCAGGATTATTTATGTTTCCCAGAGTGTTTCACCAACACTCATGGGTATCAAGGGAGATCTTTTTCCATTGCAGGCTCTGAGCAAATATTCTTCCAATGAACACAAGTCACTCTAAAATCAAATGTACAGCCAGTTTAAGAATTATTGGCACCCTTGGTAAAAGGATCCTAAGAAGAAAAATGTGATTAATGGGAGAAAGACCTAAACTTTACTTTACTGAATTTAGCTTATTCAATTAAGATTTTTTTATTGCGTGGTTGTGTCAAGAAATGTAAATTTTATATTATATCATTTTCTATTATTTTTTAACATTTTAACTCCAATTTAAGTTTACATTTCTCTCCTTTATTTAGTGAGGCTTAAGCTAAGTAACACACTGTCTTTTTATCGCCTATTTACCTATCTGTTTCAATGGTGCTAATGATTCTGGAGACGAGTGTACATAGAGCTAGGTGATATACTGTATAAGGAGAAGGCTCATGCAGTTACCTGCATGCTTCACATGCTCCAAAGTGCTTTATTCCACTTATACAATTGCAGCTTTGCTTTGGTCGCAAGTATAAAGCACATGTTGTTACAGTTAATGATGTGGTTTCACTTTCATATCATCAGTCATTCCTAGACACACTTGTTTTCTTCACCCAATGCCAGAATATAAGTTTCGAATGGGCACGGTTTTAGACTGGGTGACAGGTCCACCCTGCTATGGCACCAGCCATAATAGCCAGGCTGTGGAACTCCACAGCTGCACAAGCCACTACAAAAGGGCAAGCAGGGACACACTGCTGTTCTGTGATGACTAGGACAAAGCTCAGAATAAAGTAAATACAGTCGATATGATAAGTACCCGGTGCTCTGTTTGACCCACATGCCTTGGAATTAACTTTGGAAATAATAAATATGTTTACAATGAGTTGCGTAGTATCCAGGTCTGTGACGCACTACTTTTTAAAGCCTTACCCAGGACCAGCCTGACCATTCTGGAAATGAATCAACAGTTCAACTGCAGAAAATGCTAATTTTGAAAGTGCCATATAAAAACATAATGATACATTCTGACAATTGTTTGCAAACTCATGTTTGTGTGTTAGTATAGTATAAGGTCATATCATTTTTATATTAATATGTTTAATTTCCATTGATTTGCATGTAAATACTGCATATAAATTCTGACTTTACATTCAACATTAGATCTATGACAGCAGAGTTTCATAATATTGGTCCAGTGATTTGATGGTGAGTATTGGGTGTATTGGGTGAAAGAATTTCTTTCTTTCACTCGCATTTATATTTAGTATCCCCCATACAAGGTTAATTTACTATATATACCCACAGGCCACTTTAATAGGTACTTCTTTATATGCACAATCACATTCCAGCAACTCAATGCATTTAGGCATGTAGACATCACAATGACCTCCTGAAGTGCAAACCAAGCATCAGTATTGAACTGTATTAAAGTGACTTTGAACGTGGTATGGTTGTTAGATCTAGACGGGCTGGTCTGAGTAATTCAGAAACTGCTGATCTGCTGGAATTTTCACACACAGTCATCTCTAGGTTTGACAGAGAACAGTTTTAAAAACAGAAAATATCAAGTGAGCAACAGCTCTCTAAGCAAAAAGCCTTATTGATGCCAAAGATCAGAGGAGAATGGCCAGGTAACCCAAATAACCACTCGTTACAAGAGATGTACGCAGAAGAGCATTGTTCAAACAACGAACATGACTGAACCTCCACAGCCTAGCTCGTTATTGCTGTTGGCAAAGTCCAACCCAAAGTCCAAAGTCCAACCCTAAAATAAGCTCAAATAATCTCAAACTGGTTCATTTCATTAATCTCACTGTGGCCTCCACAGTAACCAGATCTCATTCCCATAGAGCACCTTTGGTATGTGGTGTAACAGGAGATTCGCATCAAGGATGTGCAGCCAACAAATATATACCAACAGTGTGATGCCATCATGACAATAAGTACCAGAATCGCCAAGGTACAGTTAGGTCCATATATATTTGGACAGAGACAACATTTTCCTAATTTTGGTTCTATACGTTACCACAATGATTTTTTAACAAAACAATTCAGATGCAGTTGAAGATCAGACTTTCAGCTTTAATTCAGTGGGTTGAACAAAATGATTGCATAAAAATGTGAGGAACTAAAGCATCTTTTAAACACAATCTCTTCATTTCAGAAGTTCAAAAGTAACTGGACAAATTAAATAATTGTAAATAAAATGTTCATTTCTAGTACTTGGTTGAAAACCCTTTGTTGGCAATGACTGCCTATGGTCTTGAACTCATGGACATCACCAGACGGTGGGTTTCCTCCTTTTTAATGCTCTGCCAGGCCTTCACTGCGGTGGTTTTCTGTTGCTGTTTGTTTGTGGGCCTTTCTGTCTGAAGTTTAGTCTTTAACAAGTGAAATGCATGCTCAATTGGGTTGAGATCAGGCGACTGACTTGGCCATTCAAGAATATTCCACTCCTTTGCTTTACTAAACTCCTGGGTTGCTTTGGCTTTATGTTTTGGGTCATTGTCCATCTGTAGTATAAAATGACGACCAATCAGTTTGGCTGCATTTGGCTGAATCTGAGCACACAGTAAGGCTCTGAATACCTCAGAATTCATTCGGCTGCTTCTGTCCTGTGTCACATCATCAATAAACAACAGTGACCCAGTGCCACTGGCAGCCATGCATGCCCAAGCCATCACACTGCCTCCGCCGTGTTTTACAGATGATGTGGTATGCTTTGGATCATGACCTGTACCACGCCTTCGCCATACTGTTCTCTTTCCATCATTCTGGTAGAGGTTGATCTTGATTTCATCTGTCCAAAGAATGTTTTTCCAGAACTGTGCTGATCTTTTTCAGATAGCAAAGTCCAGTCTAGCCTTTTTTATTCTTGAAGCTTATGAAGGGCTTGCACCGTGCAGTGAACCCTCTGTATTTACCTCCATGCAGTCTTCTCTTTATGGTAGATTTGGATATTGATACGCCTACCTCCTGGAGAGTGTTGTTCACTTGGTTGGCTGTTGTGAAGGGGTTTCTCTTCACCATGGAGATTATTCAGCGATCATCCACCACTGTTGTCTTCCTTTTTGCATTGATGAGTTCACCAGTTATTTCTTTCTTTCTCAGGATGTACCAAACTGTAGATTTTTTCAGGGAGAGCTCCTTTGACCGCATGTTTTCTTCACAGCAAAACCTTCCAAATGCAAGCACCACACCTCAAATCAATGCCAGGCCTTTTATCTGCTTAACTGAGAATGACATAACACCTTCGGCTGACGGCCGAGTCTTTCCCAGAGCCTGCCCAAACGGTCGTCCTGAGCCTGCCAGTCCCGGACCCGCCGACCATTCCAGTACTGGAATCTGCAGCAATAGTGACGCCAGGTCCCGGTGCTGCTTCTGCACCGGACCCAGAGCCTGCCCTTGTGATGAAAGCCGTGGATGTCTCAGCCCCTGAAGCCCTGGACTCCCCAGGGCCCCAGATGGAGCCTGCTGGACTGCTGTTGCCAGTAACTCAATCCGCCCAATCTGGAGCCCAGGGTTGCATCCACTCTATGCTCTCTCTCTCTCTCCTCTGTTGCAGCCAGCCGCCAGAAGCGCTTGAGCCCCTAACTGTGCCATGTCCTGAGCTTCCGGGGGTACCTCTTTCCATG
Source organism: Parotocinclus haroldoi (assembly GCA_034779995.1). Lineage (NCBI taxonomy): Eukaryota > Metazoa > Chordata > Actinopteri > Siluriformes > Loricariidae > Parotocinclus > Parotocinclus haroldoi. Next base: position 1,012 of record JAUZST010007200.1, on the reverse strand, counting down.
CTTGTCGAAGTCCTGCCTGGTAACCTTGTTCCGGTACTAGATTGTGAGCCCCTCCCAGTCCTGGCTCTGATGGTCATCCCAGCACCTCTTGAGGCTGTACCTCATCCTGCCGCTCAGTCAGTGAATAGCGCAGGGATAATGGCTGTGAACATCCCAGGTCCTGTCTTCATGTTTACCCCAGTCCTGGATGCACCGACTGCCCCAGTCCCAGTGTCAGCCCCTGTTCCTGATGTTGTGGTCGTTGCAGTTTCCAAGCGGGGTACCCCAGAGCCTCCCAGCTGGTACAGGAGTGCCTTCAAGGGGCTTGTTGGACTTTCCTGGCTCCAGGGTTTGGGTTGGACCTCGTTCATAACCTGATTATTCATTAACTATTATTAGTAGTTTGTGTTTTGGTTTAGCTGTTGGTTCCATTTTGTATGTATTCATTGATTTTTCCCTTTTTTGTATTCTCCTTCCCTCTATCCACTCTTGCTCTGTCATGATGAGATCGCATCCACAATCTCATCAGACAGCTGTCACCCAGGTTACCACCCCTTCTAGCTTCTTCTCTCCTCTTCTTTCAGCTTCTCCTCCTAGCCTACGGGTGGCGCTCCCACCACTCGTCCTTTTCTTCTATATATACCGCTCCCCTGCCTCTCTTCTTAGCCGGTAATTATGATTCTCTACCCTTCTACACGTCCCGTCACGTTTAACGACTTCTTGACTATACTCCGTGCGTCTCCCTGGTTTTCCGTCTCTGTTTTCATTAAACCTCGCGCTTGCATTTAAGTCAGCTTTTTGTGTCTCTGCATATATATTTTTGATAGGAAATTTATAAGATCCTAAGACCAAAACTTCACATTGGTGCATGTTGACATTATTCAATTCAATTCAATTTTATTTATATAGCGCTTGCAACATTGTCTCAAAGCATCTTTACAGTAATACATTATCTGAAAGGCCAATCCCAAGTTGAGCAAGCCTAGGGCGACAGTGGAAAGGAAAAACTCCCTAAAATGGTAGGAAGAAACCT
>JAUZST010007199.1:0-14334 GCA_034779995.1 Parotocinclus haroldoi | reverse complement strand
GTGTGTGTGTGTGTGTGTGTGTGTGTGTGTGTGTGTGTGTGTGTGTGTGTGTGTCATATATATATATGTTTATGTTTTTTTTTTATTGTGATAGAGTATAATATTTTGTCTCATTCAATTATGGAACAGCAAATTTATACTTATGAAAGCTGTAGACTGACCATTTTACATTGTATCTGAGTGTCATATATTCAGTGTTGTGCTATGAAAAGAAAAAGTGAGTCCGAATAAATAATAAACGAATTTTGCTACAGTTGGGTCGCACTCACATCATCTCAATCAAGATTTGATCAGGATTAGACTTTTTACTCTAATAATATCAGACTGTCATAAGTCTTGGCTCATGATAAATAGTGATGTGAATATTGTGAATAAGCAGTAGATGAGCTCTCTGCAGCATCAAACGGGAAATTCCATGTCCATCTGGATAGTACAGGTAAAGGTGATTTTTACAATTCAGTGTACACCTATAGATATCTGACCAAATAGTGAAAACACTTAATTTTACTGTGCTACATTTATTTCTAAATGGATCTGGGCTATTTATCGGTCAGACTATAGATAAAACAGATTGTCAGATAAGATTAAGTTAGGAACTATATATAGTGAATTATTGGATTTTTTGTTAGTTCAGCATGGAGCAAAAATATCCATAATTACCATTTAAGCCATTGCTGTACAACTGTAATCATAAGACATTTTTCATACCTGCATTATTTTATCCCCAGTCTTAAGGCCTGCAACTTCTGCTGGTCCTCCTTTTGATACCCTTGTTACATAGATACCCTAATAAGTAAGAAGACAAACAATGTGAACAAAAACAGCTGTTATAATTGTAAAGAATTTCTTTTCTCAATGTGTTTAATATTTTGATTTCTCAATCTGTGTTAAATATCTATAACAATATGCAACCCAATATAAAAATATGCAACTTTTTTAGCATCCATATATGACCATATATAATTCATCACCCCCTTTAATAGAATACAGCCAGAAAATACAGGAGATGGAATCTAATCTGTAGCATATTATACATGAATAGTCTACAAGGGTCAGTGACCAGTTTTCTCAGTATCTTGACTTCATGATGTGGTTAATGTACTCTCCAACTGTAAGTAAAGCATAAAGCAAAGTAAAGCCAAGGATTTTAGAATTAAAATATTTTATAGACAGAATTATGTTTAATCCATCTAGCCCATCCACTCTTTCATAATATATCAAAAGAAACCCCAAACCTAATATTAATTTTTAAATCACTAATCTTTCAGCAGCATCTATACTGCTCACAACAATTCGGGGATATTTCAAATTTTTGTGAGCAGTATATATATGCAGTAAAGCTGTTTGGTTTAATGGCATTTTGGGATAGTAATATGATAGTGTAATGACTATTCCAATAAATAGGTTCATTATATTGCAAGTAATTCGTTTGGTCTAAAACCCAGCTGTTTTTCAGATTTCCCAAAAAGAACTGCAGGGTCATAGGTCATTTGCTATAATAATCTTTTATAAACCAGCACACCCCAGGCTCACAATTACTACTTTGTTGCTCTTTCTTACTCTTCACCCTTGAGGTAGATGGGTTACAGCAGTAGGAGGTCACCCTAGGTGCCACTTTGTCAGCTAAAAAAAGGTAACTTGTGGCCGTTCAGGTGGTAGAGTCAGAATATAGCTAAAAAAAACTTGAAGTTATGGATCTATTCTGCCTTGTATCAACAGTTCAGTGGTGCACTTGGCATTTTCTTGTGGCCCTTAACCAACTGAGCATTGTTTAAATTCCACAGCCTATCTGAGTATTGTTGCTGACCCATTTTTAACCACAATTTCTTCTTCTGATGGATACTTCCATCCCTAACAGGTTCCTTAAACATGACAGTGAGTTCACTGGCGGCCATACTCAAATGGCCCCCATATTCACCAGATCTTAATCCAACAGAGCACCTCTGAGACGTGGTGGAAAGAGAGAGTTGCATCTTGGATGAGCAGTTGACAAATTTGCAGCAAACTTCCAGTTGTGGATTAGTTTATAGTTGATTAGTTCTTTCTGGTGAGCATATTAATAACTGCAGTAGTTATTCATTTGAAGCTAAAGTGTAACTCATTTTTATCCAGGATGCTTAGGATGTGTTCCATAAGAAATGAAACGGGTGCCTTTAGATGCTCCAACAGTGACCATACCAATGAAAATCCAAGCACCTATTGGAGATACAAGTCTTGGTGGCATCACACTTTGTCCAAATGGACCATAGATGAACAATCCCTGGTATAATTATATAATGTGAAAGATTAAGCCCTAAGCAAAAACATTGGTGAACGTCATAACATTACAGGTAGCTCACAGACACTTATATAACAATATAATGAGTCGCATGTATGTACACGATAATACTGAAGATGGAACAGCTAAGGTGTGTGTCAGACCTAACGTAAAGTCGAAGGTTCGACACCTTTTTTATATTTTACTTCACTGGGCACAGAGAGTTTGAGGATGGACCACTATGACGGAATAAAGAATAAGTATTCAAGATCTTTTTCAGAAAACATTGTCACTGTGTGCATTTAGTAGATGAAGTACATGCAAGGTTTTTTTTTTTATATACAGTGGGATAAATAAGTTCTTGATACACTGCCAATTTTGCACCCTTACAATTTTCCCACCTACAAAGAATGAAGAGATCGGTCATATGTAATTCTAAAAAAAGTCAGAATATAAAAATGACAGAATCTAATAAAAATCCAGAAAAAAAATTGCATGATTGGCAAGAATTCTGGCTCTCAAAGACCACTTAGCCCTCCTATTCTGCACCAGGGACAAAACTGTAGACCTGCACAAGGTAGGGATGGGCTACAGGACTATAGCCAGCATATTGGTGAGAAGGCAACAACTGTTGGTGCAACTATGAATTGTGAAATGGTCACTTAAGATCTCACCGCGTGGGTTAAGGATGATTCTGAGAAAGGACAGGAAACAGTTCAGAACTACACAGGAGGACCTGGTCAGTGACCTGAACAGAGCTGGGACCACAGTCTGAAAGATGATCCTTAGCAACACAATACACCATCATGGATTAAAATCCTGCAGGGCAAGCAAGATCCCCCTGTTCACACCAGCAAATATCCAGGCCCGTTTGCCAATGACAATCTGGGTGATTCAGAGGAGGCATGGGAGAAGGTCATGTAGTCAGATCAGACCAAACTAGAGCTTTGTGGTATGAACTACACTCGCTGTATGTGGACAAAAAAAGGATGAGAACACCATCCCAACCATGAAGCATGGGGATGGAAACATCATACTTTGGGGGTGCTTTTCTACAAATGGGACAGAACAACTGCACAATATGGAAGGGAAGATTAATGGGGTTATGTATTGTGAGATTGTGGCCAACAACCTCCTTCCCTCAGTAAGAGCATCGAGTTGTGGCTGGTTTTCTGGGCCAAATATTAAGTTCTAGTTTTCTATTGTATCAAATTTTTACTTTATGCAATAAAACGCAAATTAATTATTTAAAAATCATACACTGTCTCTCACAGTTGGTGTGCCTACAATAAACATTACAGACCTCTCCATTCTTTGTAGGTAGGAAAACTTGCAAAATTTTCAGTGCATCCTCCTGTTCCGTCACCCCCAAAGCTCTACTGAATGTTGTTCAAACTGATCTTAAAACATTGATCAAGGTAATGTTTCTTCTTTTTATACTGCCCAATATGAGAATATGTGAATTGTAGTCTCAGCTACCTGTCCATAACGGAAAGGAGTGTCACCCAAACCAGTGCACAGAACCTCAGTTTTTGTATTACAAATGTATTGTCAATACAGATTGTGTAGCTGCTAATGTATGTTATTAAACAGTAAAACACATGCAGTCAAGATAATAGTTTACATTAATTATATGCACTGCACATTTTGCTAATTGTTGCAAAGTAACATTGTTGCATTGTTACTAAAATTTATAGTATTTGTGTAACGTCAGCTAATTTAACATTTTATATATTTCAACTGCATGATTTTAGATATGGATAACATGTTATTATACATTATTATATAATTCGTAATACACATTTTATGTATTTCTGAGTTCATTTTAGGCGTTCTGCAAAGCTCTCATTTAATTTCTTATGCCAGCCTGCAACATTTCAAAAGCACTATGGGGAAGGTGGCGATGTGGAACGGATAACTTCTTGTGTGGTGTAGATGGAATGTGGCACTAAATGGCTTTCTCAATGAGAAAATGGCTGTTCCTAACCCATAAGTAACTACATTCTTATAAGAAAATAAATTGTAAGAAGAAATGTAGTGCCACTATACTGAAGTGGGGAATGGAAAATGCCATAATTAGTATTTCATTAGTTAATTCTCTTAAATTCCAAAATAAGATACTTTAGGACAGGACAAGACACTGTGATATAGATCTTTACCACCCACCAACCTTGTCTGTTTTGTCCTCAGAGAATGGATTCTGACTTGGATCTTGATCAATTCCACCTCCAATGCTAAAACCTAATATTAAACTGTCTCCTTCACGTAGCTTCTGGATCTCAATCCGTTGCTGAAAGAGACAGATTAAGAAATGACGTACATACTGACTCTTATGTGCAGCACAGTGACACCAGTAAAGCTCAGTACTGAACTGTTTGCTTGGCCTTATATGGCTACTGACTACCTGTATGCAGCCACACCTAGACATTACCTGATGATGTAATATTGTCATGCATGAACCCATACTGATGAATCATAGTATAACTTCCATTTTAAATCACTTCCATTTACACATTCTAGTTTAAGTTAGGTGACTGCAACTTCTCCTCTAAAATATGTAACAGGAATTATCACGTACTTGCTTTGTTTTAACCATTAAGCGAACATCTACTTGGTAAACAGTTAAACTGTGATTATATTTGCTTGCCTTGTTTAAAATAAAAGCTTTTTCTTTGTAATCCACCGCTGTAGTTGACTGTCTTTGCAAGTAAAGTAACCAACAATTAAACTAATGAATAGAATTAGCATAAATAACACACTTAACTCGAAATGCAACATGAACAATCTGTTAGCTAGCGATCTAATTATACAAAAACAAATTATACAGGTGACAGCCTAAATAAATACCACACCACAATCAATACAGCACTAACAGTGTCGTTACACAAGTAAACAAGTAAATACGTGGTTTGAGACGCAGCCTGAACCTAGAGCGCACAGCCTGGATGGCTAGTACTTCTAGCTAGCTAAATAGTGAGATTAAAAGCAGTATTGAAGTTAAAACTTTCGGAAACTCAAATTCGAACTTACCACTACAGCTGTAACAGGCTGCCCAGGAATGTAAGACATGTTTTATATTAGGCAATAATGGTGTTTCTTTCGAACTAGAACCGCAGCGCTTCTGTGGTTTTGTTGTTAGGGCGATGAGCCTAAAGTTCGCTCCTTATTCCACAGCTCCCTATTCAGCTTTTCCGGCCCACCTTAAAAAAGTTGCAACATTTTGCCAGTAGGTGGCGATACAGTGAGATGTTATTACAAAATCCTGGACTTGCTGCAGTTCGTGCTGTTTTAGGCCAATTTAATAATGTGCATTATAATCCGACGAATTGCAACTAAATGTGTGTAGAAAATTCTTTCAGAAAGTGAATAATGTCTGTAAAGTAAGCAAACCCATGTGAAATGAAAATAGTTTGGCATCCATGCTTCATTTCAGTTAATAGGAGAATGTGACACATCAAACTGGTAGAGAATTTCACCAGAAAAAGCAAGTGTGCTTCAACTTCTCATGTTCAGACGGTGGTTCTTTTCCCATACAAGTGGTGTGAAGGACATGATTACTCAAACAGAATGTATCTTCCTCATTTCTGGTGAAAGAAACTCACGTGTACTTGTAGATTTCAACCAGTAAAAACCAAACAGACCTCCCATTTCCCACTGCGCAGTTGGCAACCTTTCTGCCAAGTTTCAAGGAACAGTGTCTGTTTCCAAAAAAGTGAATGCTGGACGATCAGAAAACACTATTGTAGTAACAGCAACGGTTCTATCACAAGTGCACATAATAGCACTCACCATCTTGTCAGCAATATAAACATTTTCTACATAAAATCACTGTTTAAAATGGAAACAAATAAAGGTTAATTAACATGAAGCACACCATTGCTTCTCTGCTGAAATTCTCTAAAAGAAAATTAGTTTTGCCTATTTGTTTGTATGTGTGCAAAACAAACTGGACAGTACATTTGGAAATCAGCTTGGAAGAACATGTTTAAGCAGGGTAGTCTCTATGTATATTGTTGCTGTGCTCATTTTTGACAATCCAACACAGTTTTGGCTTTTTAGAATGGTTGTCCCGCCCCTGGGAGCCAGACCTACTTACATATCCAACATATAATGTTCATGTGGTTGAATACAAGTGAATCCTCAGGTCATGTGTGTAGAAAGTGGTATAGCAATGTAAATGAAAACTGGTATAGCAGCAATGTATGTAGAAAATGCTTTTGCTTAGGACATTAGATATTAAACAAATGCATATGGATGTTCAGGAGTTTACATCTTCATGTAGTTTACTTTGCCAGCCAGTACTTTGTTATATTCACCATCAAAATAATTGTACTACTGGATTTAAGCATTACATTTTCATACCCGCTTAGTCCAGTTCAGAGTTGCGGGTGGTCAGTCCATTGCAGGGATCATTAATCTACAGTGGTGCACTTCAATGAAACCAATAGACCTAAAATTTGTCTTTGGAAGTGGGGAGGAAACTGTAGATGAGACATAGGGAATAGCATGGTCTCTGAAGCTGTTATATGACAGTGTTAACCACCAAAGCATTATGCTGACAGGACTTTTAACTTAGTCTAAGGTTAATATAATATATTATATTTTCCTATAAGTGCAGTATCCTCAGACTTCAGCAGTTTCCTCGTCTGAGACACAGACAGTCCATTTCCCCACTCATAGTAGAATGGTAAATTCACTTTCTTTCAGTAAGCAAATTTTTATGTGGAGCATGCATTTTATAATATATATGTATTATGTTTTTTTTGTGTGTGTTTTGCATTTTGTTCACAGCCTAACCCTCATTTTAATAAGCAGGGGGTTTCAGCCCCTATATCATGGAGAGTACAGCATCAAGCCATTAACATGCAGTACAGTCCATTACAAAGCCCAGTGTGGGTCACTTTTACAACACCGGAAGATGATATCCCAGCAAGACTTTCCTCATACATAGTCATGGTTTCTCCCTGAACAACAAGAGTGAAAACTGCATCTTACCACACCATGTTAATCCAATTCAGGGTAACAGAGTCAATAAAGAGGAGCTGATGCCTAACTAGCCAATTGCAGAGAAATGCAACACACACATACAGATTCCATGCAGACAGGGTCAAGATCAAGCTGGGAATTTCTGAGGCTCCAAGGTGACGGTAACCACTTTCAGCTGTACACCTTTAATGTTCTTTCAGTGTAAGTTACCACCAGAGGGTGCGACAAGAGCACTATTTTACCTTCATTTGTGTTTACTGGGTACCTCTGTGATTATGGTTTAATTATATTTTAAATAAACCTAATTAAACCTTTAATATTTTACAATGAAGATATCCCAAAATTAAATATCCCTTAATTTATGAGAAAGTTAGTGTAAGTTAGTGTAAGTTATTTTACCACTGAGTTTAGAATATAGCTGAGGGAAATATGGATTTGTCTGTCTGATATTTTTTAAGCACACTAGGGCTCACATTCCCGAAACAATGTAGCTAAAGATCTCAATTTTAGGTCAAGAGACAGGTTATGAAGATTAAATTTGTTCGATTCTTGTGGTAGCAGACAATGGTAGCATTTGGAACTCAATTGCTACTTTGAAACATATCTGGAACCATAGATTCATTTACTTTCTATACCTGTTTAATTCAGGGTCACAAGGAGTCATGACCTAATTGGTAGCACAGGCCTGCAAAGAACCAACGCTGGACAGGTTGATAGTCCATCTCAGGGCACATATGCACTGGGTCACTTTACAGAGACCAGTTAACTAAACAAACCTTTGGAATATGAGAAGAAACCAAAGTACTCAGAAAAATGCAGACAGAAGAAGAAACTCCACACAGGCAGAGTTTGGGAATTGAACCAGGGATCTCTGGAGCTGTAGGGCAGTAACCCTAATCACTCACAGCACCATGCTGCAGCATTGGGAAACATGCCGTTTGAGATTCTTTCTTGATTCTTACTCCGGACTAGCTCTGTGCCCTAGGACTGGTTTCATTCAATTGTAAATCGCTAAAATGAAATGCTACCAATCATCAGTGCATTAGGAGAATCTTCATCTTCTTAAAGTTAAATTAACCAAATTTACGAACCTAATACTCTTAGTATGTTTATTTAAGAGTAAAGAAGTATAAAAGTACAACATGTACAGTTGGAATAGTTGGCAAAGCATAAAACCTAATTTTCTAATGTATTTGTGTATTTTGTATATTGTATTTTTTTTCTAAGCTGGATTAAAGTTAAATTTAAATTTAAATTAAAAATTGTATCTTTAGTTTGGAGATGATATTAGAAGGGATTTTGAGTGGTGGTAATTGCACAAAACGTCTTACACCAGCTAAGCTGCAACTCATCCAAGAGAATAACCTAGCTTAAGGTTTAGCTTATTAAAGCCTGAAAGATCAAAATCCCTGTTGCAGTGTGTGCAAACTTGGTCAAGCTGTATAGGAATCGTCTGCCCTCTGTAAAAAAAAGGTTTCTGTACCAAATATTAAGTTCTGTTTTTCTATTCTTGCAAATACATATTTCATGCAATAAAATGCAAGTGAAATATTTAAATCAAGATCAAGAACAGCAGTTCTTGTGGGATCCTCTCTTACTCCAGGGCAACTTCCAGCTTAAGAAGTATTGTGAATGGGAGGCATTGGATGGTTTACATGATGTCTTCAGTACATCCCAAGCATGTTCAATGGGATTCAGGTCTGGAGAATGTTAAGGCTGGTTCATGCGTTCAATATCTGCCTCCTGAAACATGTTGTTGACGATATGTGCACGGTGGGGAAGAGCGTTATCTTTTTATAAAAAAGTTGTGTCCAACTGCTCCTGCATATTATTGTTATTATTGCATACTATTAGAGGGTGCAGGGCCTCATATCGTAATGTCGAGCTCAGTACGACCACCAACCCCTGATTTCACAACCACTGAAATAGTCCTTTTCTTGCGTGAAGTGTGGATTGATTGACAATGATTGTCTGGAAGCAAACCGAACTGTGACTCATCAGGGAAGTGGACAGTTGACCACTCATCGCAGGTCCAATGATGAGGCTCATTAGCTGCCTTCTACAGGTTCTGTGGTGTTCAGTAGATAACAGATTGCATACCATTGGTTGCCAGCCATGCAGTCCAACTTGATGGAGTCAATTTCATATGGTCTAGGTGCATCTATTGTCCAGAAGCAGAAAGAAACTGTCCCCACATCTCTGTTGCATTGCTGCACCTGCTCCTCCTTGCCAATAAGGTAAAGTAGTGGCCATAGCTTGCTGTTGTGGCAGATGGGCGACCCTACCCTAGTCTTCTTCATACTGTTCCAGTCTAATGAAAGCACCCCACAGTCTGTTAATCATGCTTTAGGTTGTTCCAATTGCTTTTGTTACTGTTTTTGTGTTTGACCAGCTTCCTATGACTCTCCAAGCTTCACATTCAGGCAACTTCACATACAGGCAGAGGCATTGCAAGGGAAGGGAAATTGCAGGGTGTGAACTTTCAAGATCAAGGAACATTCAAATACTCCAGAAATGTTATTATTAAATAAAATTCTCATTTGCATTAAAGAATACGTTTCTTTCTTTTTCTCTTTGTCATTTTCGTTGTCATTTGTCATGTGTGTGTTAGTACAGTCTCATAATTCACATGAACGCAGCTGCAAGTATGATTGTACAGATATTCCCCCTATTCCCCTTTTATAACTGCTTCTGACTGACACCAACTGGGAGCCAGACCTACTTACATACCCAACATATAATGTTCATGTGGTTGAATACAAGTGAATCCCCAGGTCATGTGTGTAGAAAGCGGTATAGCAATGTAAATGAAAACTGGTATAGCAGCAATGTATGTAGAAAATGCTTTTGCTTAGGACATAAGATATTAAACAAACGCATATTCGATGTTTAGGGGTTTACATCTTCATGTAGTTTACTTTGCTAGCCAGTACTTTATTATATTCACCATCAAAATAATTGGATTTAAGCATTTTCATACCCACTTAGTCCCGCGTTTGTATATCATTAGCATTATAGAATACGTTTCTTTCTTTTTTCCTTTGTCATTTGTCATGTGTATGTTAGCACAGTCTCGTAATTCACATGAATGCAGCTGCAATTATAATTGTACAGATAGGATTATACAGCCTGGCTTATAATATTTTGACTTTTATGGGATTCTTATATGGGGATAATAAATACACGTTCAGCAGAATTATGCCTATGAGTCAAAGATCAATAAAACCCCAGGTCGAGTGAACATTTTTTTTAATTAGTATGCAAAAATATTGGATTTTTATGGCCCGCAGTATCAACCTTTTGTTTTTGGACCCAGTTAAGTAGGTGTGCACAGACCTATTCCAACACTTATGATCATTACATTTTACAAAACATATACCACAAAGTTTTCAAGTGGTCAGGAATCACAAATGGCATAGCTTTGCAGTCCATGGCAGTACCTTCATGAGTAAGGTAATTCTTCTACACTACATAATCAATTCTTATAAGCGAAATAGTAATTATTCTTAGGTATCTTGGAGACTTTTCCTTTATATGTTTAAAGCTGGACTTCAGTCAGTCATATATCACCGCACAAAGCCACAAAGCTGCAATTCATATGTGTATTTTGTCCTTCTTTTATACAGTCTTACAAAGTTTCCGGCTTAGTATCTAGTCAATGGTCTGTCACTGTGCTTATGCTTACACAATAGAGTCACCACCAAACTTTCTGCAGTTTATGTAAAAAATCCTGAGGTATCCCAAAATCAAGTGACTCAATTACTCTGAATAAGGACATATGACAGTACTTTCGCCATCCTTCATCATGCATGGTAATGAACAATGAAGTGTTGCAATACAACATGAATATTCTCCCAGCAGCTAAAATATATTCACATATCACAATCCTATAAGCCCACGTGGAACATGAAATTAAAATTTGAACTGATGACTGTCTTTGTTCAACTTTAGCTACTGTCCGGGCACATAAGGCCAGCTAATGGAACTGCCAGAAAGTTGCATATCTCTGATGAGCGTTTCAATAGGTGTCTTGCCAACCAGCCGCATGAAGAACAGTTGAGAGATGAGGTTTGCGGGCACAGCTCTTAGTGAGGGCAGACGGAGCAGAAGACGGCCGAAGCGCTGTGGCTGTGTAGGATACTGCATGCGCTCATATTCAGTCAAGGCAACCTGAGCCTTTTCCTGCAGGCTCTCCACATGGGCTGGGTCTGTCAGTCCACATGCATCTATTAACAAACATATACACATTGTTTTTAATGTCAAATTTCTTCACAATACTGATGTATTTTTAGCCGCAAAGCAACTTTCACTAGGATGACTACTCTTTAAACAGTCATATACAGTGAGCACTGACTTGGCCAGAGCAGAACACTAAAATCTACACTGATTGAAATAAAGTCTTGATTGTAAGCATTGTAAGAAGGTTTGGAAGGCAATATATAAGTGTAATAATAATAATAATCATCATCATAATAATGCATATAAATCTTGCCTTTTTGGTTCATATAAAGTTTGAAATCTTGTATTTAACCATAGTAGTAGTCTTTTCTATGCTTCTTGAAAAAACATTTAATCTCCTCACTAAATATAGATAACCAGCAATGAAAAAGATCACTTTTCCACCTTTCTATCAACAAAAATGAATTTTCCTACTAGACATTCTCCATCTACAGTTATAAAAAGTGTCTCCGTAATGTTTGTCAAAATCATTCCATCAATCTGCCATAAGACTTCATTAGTACTTGAAGAGTAATGAAAGGTGAAGATCCTTGTAAAGTTATTTTTTCCACATATAGCTCTGCCTTCCATCTAACTTCAATGCCAAAAGTCCCAAAATAATTTAAGATGAACAATCAAATTAGATAATAACCTGGTGAGAAGAGTGCTATGGCTTTCAGGCAGCTGTACTCGGCAGAGTCCACCTGTAGTCGTGTAAGTTTATCCACCTGGTCCTGGAATACTCGCACCTGGTCCATGAAGGAGACCACACGTTCAGCAGACATGGGGGATGCATGGAAACCAGCAGCAGCAAGCAGGGGGGCCATGTGCAATGGCAGGGCAGATTGGGCAGCGTTTAGGATGAATAGTTCACTCCAGCTGAGCCGCAGAAGAGCCACTTGCTCTGAGACGGGCAGGTCAGGGAAGAAGGGAATGTTCCTCGCCCACTCAATGGTGCTGAATAGGAGCCGGGCAGCTAGTTCACAAATGCTGTCAATTCCCATGACAGAGCCATGGCCTCCAGGCAACTGCTGGCCACATTGTGCCCCATAACGGCTGCTAGGGTAAGGTTCAGCTCTCAGGAGTTGTGAGATGAGCTCTGGTGCAGGCTGGCCATTAAAAAAGTCACCACCCATGCCTGGTCCGCCTGCTCCTCCTCCACCAGCTGAAACCATGGAGGTTGGGCTGATACCTGAGTGTGTTGGCGGAATTCGTCCACGTTGGACTGCTGCAGAGAAAAGAAAGTCAAGAGCTGTTTTGTTAATTAAATTCAAGTAGAACAAAATATCATAACTGTAGGGCCATTTTGCAATATACACATACTCCAACATTGCAAATACTAAATACATAAGGTAATACACTCATTGACAAAAAGGTAAAGCAGGCAGATATGTAAATGATTACAGGTGTGTTCTGATTAGACAGTGGGTCTTGCCACAAGATATTGTGTAAAGTGGTCACCCATAGTTGTAATACGAGGAACAGTGACAGCTCAGAGATATGAGAAGGATATACTGAAGCCTCTAATGGCACTGCATTTATAAATACACACTCAGAGGCTTCTTTTGGGTAGTGTACCTCTTGGAGATTGTTGACTGCTAGACATGCCTCTATGACATGCCACAGCTGGGCTTGTAGATCCTGTTAGCTCTACGTGCTCCAGTTGGTGCCCCAGCTGGTTCCATAAATGCTTGAATGCTGATACACCTGGTGACCAGGCAGGCCAAGGAAGTGCTGTGATCTGGCAGATACATCCATTTGAAACCCTTGCTGTCCGTGGGTGTGCTTTATAGCAATGAAAAATGCAAGTTAGAAGCCCTCCCATTAGGGTCAACACATGACCTCAGGCTGTCAGCGTTTCTTGGTTCACTACGAGTGGTGACCAACTGGGCACTTTTGTGCCTTCTTGTGGTAAAGCCCAGTGTCTAATCACACCACACCTGTAATAATCTGCCTGCAGTGCAAATTCATGTCAAGTTTTGCAGCAATCTTACATTTTTATCTGGGTTCTTTATTTGTTTCTACATGACATTGTTTAACTGATTTTAAAGGGAAATTGCATAAACTTAATGTTTCCCTACCGACTTCACTAGAGATGGTAAATTATATGCATCACCATTACTAATGAGTGTTATGTAAATAAACATTAAACCAAAATTAAAATATACAAAAAATGTACACCAAATGTAGCAAATTAGAACTGTGTAGTATTCACAGAATACAGTATTCAGTACTGGAGCTACAAGACTAACAACACACGTACTGGAGAATGCAACAAGGGAAATGGCAGTAGGAGTTTAGTGTTTTAAAACCAGTCTTTGAAATGATGGCTTATCTTTATTCCAAATAAACCTATAATAAAACTTTAGCTGTCCAGGTCTCTTAGTTCACATAGGACACACTGTAATCTCCAGAGAACACAGTGTCAAAGCTGCCTTACTAAACCAAAGCATTATGCTCATGTCACTTGGATTTATGATTGGCTCAACTGTTGAGTACCAAAGCTAGAAAAGCAGAACTGCCTCTGGCACTTTGCCTACCGAGGTCATGTAAGGACTAGCAGTACTGCAGGCTATGGACCATTGGTTGCAAGCCAAGGTTAACAGAACAGTTACATTGTGAATATGGTCAATCCAACTTTATGTAAAGTAACATTTGTTTGGCAGTAGAAACACTGAAATGTGTTATCTTAAATAAAATCTTTTTCTAGAATGTTATAGAAAACTAAATTGTTTGTCTTTTTTGTTATGCTTTTCTAGTGTATTTCGTTTTTTGTTCACCTACTTATTGACCTTGTCTGCTCTAGGAGTGGCGTATAATGACTAACTGAGTGCTCTGACCTTAACTTTGTAACAAGCTGCTAAATAAGAACA
>JAUZST010007198.1:0-14335 GCA_034779995.1 Parotocinclus haroldoi | reverse complement strand
AAAACGAAAACACAACACTAAGGGATCGGGGTAAAATAACTGACCGCGGCGAACAAAGTAAAAAGGGCTCACAGTGCGACCCCTAACAGTTCTGTGAAGATTTAAGACAGCTGTTCTAATATATTGCTTTAGAATTTGCTGACATAATTCTGAATTCACTGTTTCATCAATTGTGGCAGGCTGCCCTGTCATGGTTAAAAAATGAGATGTTTTTTTTATGCTGGAATGTAGTGTTTTCCTTTCTTCAGACATAATACTTCTTATTTAAACCAGAACATCTTACATGCACTAATTGGAATAGAAAGGACTGGCTTAGGACATTTAGATTTTATGATGGGAAGCCAATAATATACATAAATACAGGTTCAGCAATAACTTTAAAAATGTATCACTACAGCTACAGTGCCACTGTATGTTGTCTTTTGCTACTGGTAACCATTTGAGATCACCAGTTAACCTATTTCTAAACAAGCTGTAACCAGTGGAACTCATATGGCCCTGGTAATTGACCAGCATAAAATATCAACATGCACATCCCAATGTCTGCTGAGTTTTAGCTGGGTTTTTTTTTTTGGTTTAGCTGATTAACTCATGGTCTTGCTGGTAATGTCCACAATGAATGGTTTGATCTGTATTAGTTTTATGTAAGTCTCTCTCTCTCTTTCTCTCTCTCTCTCTCTCTCTCTCTCTCTCTCTCTCTCTCTCTCTCTCTCTCTCTCTCACTCTCTCTCTCTCCCTCTCTCTCTCTCCCTCACTGTCTCTCCCTCACTGTCTCTCCCTCACTGTCTCCCTCTCACCCTCTCTTTCTCTCTCACCCTCTCTCTCTGTCTCTCTCCCTCAGTCTCTCAGTCTCTCTCCCTCAGTCTCTCAGTCTCTCTCCCTCAGTCTCTCAGTCTCTCTCTCTCTCTCTCAGTCTTTCTCCCTCAGTCTTTCTCTCTCTCACAGTCTCTCTCTCTCTCTCTCTCTCTCTCTCTCTCTCTCTCTCTCTCTCTCTGTCTCTCACACTCCTCATTCCTGGCCCTCTCTTAACCTGCTGATAAAGGGATCAGTCCTGCAGGGTTTGGGCACAAACGTGCACGTAGGGATGAAACTGAGCTGACAGGGATGTGTGTCAGTGTGTGTCGACGTATCAAAGAGAAAACCGGTCCCAAAGGAAAAAGCACAAGGCGCATCAGGACTGCGAGTTCCCGTTCGCGCAATGCCGATGCTCTCGCTTTGCTTTTTGATCAGCCTCGGAAGCTAAATTCGTTTTCCTTCACGCAGTGACGAAACGTCTCAAATCGTCAAGCGGGACTCTATCGAGAAGTCTAGCGAGCACAATCTCACCGGCGCACACTGAGCTGGCTGCACGGTGCCGCAGCGAGTCCAGTGGGACGCTGAGGCTTCCAACATGGCTTCTCTCTTCTGGAGAACCTTTTTTTTAAAAAAATTTAAATAAAAAAAAGGTCTCTTTCAGGCTTCCATAGCGAAACATCTGAAGAAGGGAACATTCTCAGTCCCGTGGGACCCACTGCCTGACCCAAGCAATGGCAATTATAGAAGAGGCATATAGAGGCAATAAATGCAGGGCTTCTGATTCACTGCTTCTGCTTTGAGATGATTCAGCGCTGAGGAAGACTCTGCTCGTTTCGGCAATGAATGCAAACAGAGTCACAGGACAGGAAACACTGTATATGCTTATGCAAATGGCTGGGGAACTGAGATTCGGGGGTTGCTGGTGAGGTAGGACATTCATAAACATGCACCTGGAGTTGGAGATCCGGTGCAAAGAAAGCCTAAGGATCATTAACAGGCAGGTGAGGCTAGGGACTAATTTGGGAGGAACCACTCACTGGGGAGCTCCCTCGAGAATGACATTCACGGTTTTTTGGTTTGTTGTTCCATTGTGATTTGATCTGCTTTAAGCATGAAGATCTGTTGTGTCACCATGTCTGGACCAGTCACCGTTAACTTGCGTCACTCTGGGTTCCGATGCGCTGAAAAGACTATAAAAAAAAAGTCTCCATACTAAGAGCTGCAAGAGCTCGGTTTCTGCAGTGCGAACACGTGACAAAGGTGGCACAGTTCTAAGAACTAAGATCCCTTTCGTTCTGTGCACAAGGTGCAACTAGTGTTGTCGAAAGCATCAAGAAATCTCGATTCTAATCCGTCTGATTGGTACAAGACTCTTTTTTCAAAACCAGCTTTCGTTTGACCCTCCCAGGCTTCCGTAGTGCACCGAACAGTTAGGCAGCTGAATCCAAATCATGTGTTCAGGTTCACAGCCCCTCTCAGCGTTGATGTGGATAAGGACTGAGAGCCAAAGGACATGGCCAGTCTGGCCGCTTTGGATAGGCGCTGTGATACCTAAACGCCTCCGCCATCTTGGTCCAGGCAAGAATGGACTGTAAACCATATTTTATTTTCTAAATCGATGTTACCGGGTTCTTTATCCCAGCATTGAATCTCCACAGGGCAGCACGGGGGGCTTGATGGGGGGGCACCGCCGCCTCACAGCAAGAAGGTCCCGGGTTCAATCCCAGGGTGGAGCGGCCTGGGTCCTTTCTGGGTGGAGTCTGCATGTCCTCCCCGTGTCTGTGTGGGTTTACTCCAGGTGCTCCAATTTCCTCCCACAGTCCAAGGACATGCGTGGTAGGTTATTTGGTGTCTCTAAATGTGTGTCTCCCATAATTTTTGTAAGCAGCGTATAAGAGCTTCAGAAGTTAAAGGTAAAATGCTGAAATACCATTTTTAATCCCAAAGTATCGTATCGAAGTTGAAATTCAGTACCATGACAACACCAGCGCCTACTACCTAGTCATTACTGGACGTCCCCGATTCTTACTGTCTTACAGATGCCCAACCAGTTCAACAAAGTTACCTCTTGACTCCGAGTCAAATCCCGACTCTCAAATCCCAACTGAAACCTCACCTCGCCAGAGGGGGAGTACAAACCAGGGTGATTCAGCACCACTCTACCTTCGGAGACACTCCGGTTTAGTTCCCGCCTCTGGCAAGGTGAGGTTTCAGTTGCATTTCAAAGCTGCACTCAGGTTTCCTGCCACCTTTATGTTCAGGTCTATGATCCCCAGGACCTGATGTATGCTATCCTGGCACTGAAAGTTTGGGCTGCTCTCTCTCTCTCTGTGTTTCCCAGATGCTTAGATCTTGCCAGAGGCTCGTAACTCTATGTTAGTGCAACACTATGTTCATCCACTTCATCTAACACAGAGTCGCAGTGGTTTTAGAGCCAATGCCTAACAAGGTCTTGTTATTAAAATTCCCACTGACGCACATCAGTAATGTTCTGCAGCGGAATATTCTGACATTCAGCAAGAGAAAGCACAATAGAAGGGACACCCTGTCGTATAATAACTTATTCAAGTACACAGAAAGCTCGTTATTATTGCCCGTCTATAATACGCTATCAAAACAGACAGAGACCTTCCACAACAGGCGCTGAAACGTCTGCTGGGCAAGACTTTGCTTCCCAGCTGTCGAGAGAAGTCAGAACCTGGTGGCTGGGTTTACAGATGAACAATATTTGTCGTTTTTCCACACATCATGCCAGGACGGCCTTTTATCCCAGCTTTTTGATCTTTTTGTATCCTTATACTTCAAGCAAGTGTGTCAAGCAGCAGAGGCATCTCTTACACCAGGACATTACATTGCCAAAAGGGCACCGCTGGACCAGTTTGGATACTGGTGGAGGTTTTGCAGAACAAGAGACGGCTCACGTGTCCCCAGCACGACTTCATCAGAAACCATGTACGCAGAGAAAACGCGTCCCAGTTAAACTACAGCATGTGTCTGCGTGGGTTTACTCCGGGTACTCCGGTTTCCTCCCACAGTCCGAAGACTCTAAAGTGGACCGTGACTGTGGTCCCCAGGACCTGATGTATGCTTTCCTGGCACTGAAAGTGAAAGGGACTGATTATACGGATCGATGTCCAGGCAGAAAAGCACTGCAGCAGTATGGTTTTGAAATAAGAATTTTAATTTTAAACCAGTTACTCTTTTTTTAAAAAAATGTAGTTATCGTGACGGATCGAGCGATCGTGTTTGCGTCTGGCTTTTCGTGCTGTAATGTGAAATCCGAACGTGACCCAGCTCGCTCGTACAGACGTACTCACCCACCATTCGCGTTCCCTAATGGGGCGAGTAAGTGTTACAATACTCTGGAGCTCGAGAAGAACTTCTCAGAACTTCAGAGCGGCTTCATTCCCGAGCCGTAAGTGGTACAAGGAAACAGGCTTTTTATTCGAAAAATGGTTTGAAGCGAAAACAGTGGCAGCATCGAGACATGAAAGGGTGTCAAGAGTGACAGATGAAAAGAAAAATAATATAATTCCAACGTGATAAAGCGAAAAAAGAGCAAATGCGGCGGGGGATCTGACACGCAGATGAAGAGGGGGAGGACGAGAGATGAAGGATGATAAAGGCCGAGAGTCGCGTGGCTCCCTCGGGACGGCAGGAACAGAGATGATGCATTGGGAGCCATTTGGGAGAAAGAGAGATGAAGAGACGGATAAGGGCTTCGTTGGTAAACGACTGTCACTGATGTGGAGCGAAGCCGTTTTGACACCATCTCATCTCTCGCTCCCGAGTCGCCCCTGCTCCCGACCTGACAACTTTTTACCTTTGATCTCCCTCTCGTTCCCTCTCTGGCTTCACCTTTCATCAGAAACAACAGCGACAAATTTGCCCTTCTGGCTACACGACCTACGAGGCAGCCCAGGAGGAAAGCGTGCATCCCGTCCCGTCCCGAGAGACACAAGAGCACCGCGGCGGAGAAGAGAGACTGGAAACGCCGCGCCACGTAGCCAGATTAAAGTTACATCAGCTCGTCCTGGAAAATGGTGAATATTGAGTGAAAGCTGACCTCGTTCCTGCCCCCATCTACAACCCCACCTACTATCCCTGACTAACACCGTTACACACCGAACGCTATCTCTCAGGACGCCAGGGAATGAATCCAAGATTGTGCGTAACGATGCATTTTTCGATGACATTATTCCGTCCAGTTCAATTTCTGTGACGTTTCACCGGTCACTTCGGCACCTCATGAAGCAGCTCCTGTATTTTCGGTCTGCCTCTCCCCTAGAAGCTTTTTCATACAATGGTAAAAGGCTTTTTTTTTTTTTTTTTTTAAGTTTACGTTTTCCCGTTCGCTCTGTCGTTCTCTCTCTTCTTCAGAACCCAAGAGCCATTTTTACTTTAGTTTAGTTGCTGGGGTATTAATATAAGTTACTATTAACTATTTATTTATAGTGAATTAAATAAGGTAAGTAAAAAAATCGAATAAGAGGTCGTTTTCCCCACATGTATCTAATATATATCATTCTATTAATCTATTTGATCCTAGATTGCGGAGCAGGACTACAGGACACGCTCTGTAAATTCACTAAGAGAACTACATTTCCCATAATGCCCCAAGAGAATCAGTGTTATTTCTTATCCAGTCTCTGAGAGGTCAGAATGTTCTCGCTCATCACTGTTGGTCTTAAAGCAAATCATAAAATAGAGATGAAAATGGAGCCCTTTTTGAATGTTGACGTGTGAGGCTATAGGGCGGGACGGTGGGACAGTGGGGACGGTGGGGGGGGGGGACCGCCGCCGCCTCACAGCAAGAAGATTCCGGGTTCAATCCCAGGGTGAAGTGGCCTGGGTCCTTTCTGTGTCCTCCATGTGTCTGGGTGGGTTTCCTCCCACAGTCCAAAGACATGCGTGTTAGGTTAATTGGTGTCTCTAAAAGTGGTTCTTAGTGTGTGAGTGTGCCCTACGATGGTTTGTCGCCCCGTCTAGGGTTGTTCCTGCCCTTGCGCCCAGAGTTGCGGAGGTGTGGATTAAGCGGAAGACAATGAATGATTCATTCATTCTTGATACTGACGGATATTCCAGATTGAATGACTAATACGGAATGATCTTCTGCCTAAAATTCTCGAGCCTTAGTGTACACTTATATCCGTCCAAACATCACAGAAAATACCAAGCACAGGGCTTTTAATCACAACATTCGGAGTCCTCCATTAGCATGCCAGCACAAAGCAGGCCTACACGTAAGAACAGAAGCCGCACAGGCACTTCATTAAGCCGCGGGTAAAGAGGTGGATGTCAAATTCAGACAAACGGGGGAAAATAAAAACACGAGCGTCGACCCGAAATGAAACGAGCGCTTGTTGATGGAGAGGTACGATTGCAGAGAGGTTTGCTTTTCATCTCCCTCTGCTCTTGTTCTCTCTCCTTCAGAAGGAATGAGCCGTGTAGCTGCGTCCCTGGAGAGACAAAGAACGAGAGAGCGCACACAATAGGAAAACGAGGCCAGGCTGCCGCTGCAAACTTCTCTCTAACATCCGCAGGCTGATCAGGATGCGCGAGTGGAAATGTCACGCTCGTGTTACCACGCCCGGGGCCGTCTCCATCTTTTAGGGCTCGAGCACGTCCTCGCTCGGAGCTCGACTCCGTACCGTACGATCCTTCGCTTGGCTCCGGTTCCAGCCCGCCTTTTTCGTCAGACTCTCTTAAGCACGCCTGCAGGTCTCAGTGCCTCACGCTGGACGCTGGATAACGTAAATGTTTCGGGATACAGCGCCGAAGAAGGCAGACGAAACGTTTAGAGGGAGAGCGAGAGTGAAATTAGCAGAGTGAAATTTTCATCAACGAGCTTTTAAATGAGCAGCACTGGCGAGTAAGCGAGAATGAAACGAGATGTGAAATATTGATTTGGCCCTTGTGGTTATTAACTGAGTAAATTGTGTTGCGGAAAACGTTTAACGCTATAACATTTCTGCAAGGAAAACCACTCGCTTCTTTAACCGCTGCACTCCAAAGTAGGTAGCGCTATTTATTATTTATCACAGGTATGCACATTATGGGAAATAAGAATCTGCTTTATAGACACTGCTCAGAAAAATGGGTGGGGGGGGGGGGCGTATTTCGAATGAAGCGATTAAAAAAGAAGCATTTGATTTGATTACGTTAAACAAGACGATCAGAAAAGCAAGAGAAAAGAACAGGAACGTTGTTCGATTATGCAAATGAGATGCAAACTCAGTTATGGTGATTGAGTAGTAAGTGATATTTATAGGGGTGAACAGGAGCATGCCAAACTGGACCAGAGTGCCCCCACGCTGACTGTTCAGTAGGGTGTATGGTCGTCCAAGGGGGTCAGAGCGCACAGACAGTGATGGGGCACGGACCGGATCAGATTCTCCACCAGTTCTTCGTATTCATTTTGAAATAGCCCCTCATTTTTATAAACGGTGCGTATCGAACTCGCGTCTGAATGACAGGAAGTAATACGACACACTGACAGAAAAGAGAATCACAGTCTTAAAAGGCAGAAGAGCAGTACCAGGGTGGAGCGACCTGGGTCTTTTCTATGTGGAGTCTGCATGCTATCGTCGTGTCTGCGTGGGTTTACTCCGGGTACTCCGGTTCCTTCCACAGTCCTAAGCCATGCATGTCAGGTTAATTGATGTCTCTAAAACGGCCCTTAGTATCTGACTGTGTGCATGACTGTATGCAAGCCCTACGAAAGACTGGTGCCCCATCTAGGGTTGATCCTGGGCACCGGCTGGCCCGCGACCCCACGTGGATTAAGCAGAAGACAATGGATGCATGAATGAAAATTAATAAGGAGAATAAGAACTGTAGCTATTTGTCTTATTAGGGCCAAACCTACATTTGCTAAAAAAACTGTCAGATTGCATTGAATGGTCCAGCATGAAAAAGAAATCACTGGTCATTCAATTAACAAGAACGAAGAAAATTAACTCCTGAGACCTGAGCCAGTTTATGAAACAATGTAAGTGTTTGACCCAAAACACAAACTAACATGTCTGGGTGTTCAAAATCTTTCAAAATAACTTCAATTTTGTGTTTCTTCTTGCTAAATTAGTCACTGGTTCATCAGGTCATCTTGGCCTGGTCAGAGTCCAGCTTTGAACTCTGAATTATATTTTCAATTGTTTGAAAGCATGAGCACAGAGTGGATCCAAAGTGATTTAGCAATTTGGGGGTTTACCCCATTTTGCTACCCAGGAGTGTGCATTTAAACGTGATGCACGCAGGCCGACACATCATCTGTCTTGAAAAGTTTCTTGACTTGGAAAACGGACAGTGAAAAGCTCGGCAGTTCGGAGGTTCCTGTGTGACAAACGATCCGCAAACGATCCAGTTGGGAAACGACACAAATGCGTAATGAGGAAGGAATACAACACGATGGTTTACGCTGTTCTAGGAAATGATAGATGCTCCGTGTGATGCTGCACCTGCACACAGGGGAGGCCGTTAACCACCCGGAAGATGAGCACATTCCAACCACGTTATCCTGGAAACGGTTCAGATCCGAATAATGGCAGGAGCTCGTTCCTATCATTTCTTAGCTGATAAGCGGTGCAACAAACTCTACTGCAGGTGATCGACGTCCGCTCACTTTAACGACCCAGGTCTTAAAAGATTAAATTATAAAAGGTAATCAAACCCTGTCTTTTCACTTGAACAACCAATAACAAAGATCCACAAGCAGAGGCAGGAGTTAACTACCTTACAGGGTAGCCTTCCCAGTGGCGACGTTTGGACTAGAGGTTCTTCTCGCTTGATGTGTTTGAAGACTTTAATTTTGAGTTTGTTTATGACTTTCCGATGCTTACTTGTTCCAAGCTGTAAATGGTGTGTCTAAGTGTAAGTACCTGTCCTATTGTAAGTAGTACTCCTTTGTTTGTCTCCCCCTTACCTGTATATTCTATATAACCTATAACTACATACACACTGGCCCACATCTGGCTCATCTTCTGTGTTGTTCGTAATACTGTGTATTGATGCACTTTTGGCTGCTGTCAACCAAAAGTATCAGGCCACACCATCTACTTAAGTGTTACGGCTTTAACCAAAACAGGGTCATGACAGTACCTTAACTTGTTTCCAACAATTATTGAGAGTTTCCCCAAATCAAAAAAGTTTGGCATGTTCTTAAGGGGTTGGATTGCTACACGTTTTAAACGGGACGCATTTACATATTTTTACTAATTTTAAAAAGGTATATATTCAGTTTATAATTCCTGTGACTCAGACAAAAGCATTGGATTGGGCTGGCTGCGATCGAGTTCTTCTTTCCCCGATACGGAGACTGGACGGAGTCTGAAGGCTCTCAAGGCTGGACTAGAGAAACACAACGCCGTTTCTCTGTGTAACGTTTCACCATACAAAGGATTATGACGAATAAATGGAGGCGCAAATTACTAAGACATCATCTGCCGAGTTCTGGCGAGCGGAAAAGAGATGTGAGCGATATAGAGACGAAGGAGAACGTGTGAGCCGAAGTAAAGCACAGTTTGTCAGAAGGATATTACACCGATGACAGGGGTCGAACAAAAGGAAAGCACTGAGGTAGGTAGAACACAAAGCACTGGGGTGAGATGCAGAATAAAAAAAAAGAGGAAGGAGGAAGCAGGTGAGATAGAGGAAGCGAAATAAGAGATCACAGTGGTACAGTAGTGCAATACAGTGTGTTATAAATCTCATAAAATGCTGCCTCCCCAGCGTACGCTTAAGTGTACAGGAAGAAAATGTAGTGCAAAAGCATTCGGAGATCAAGGTGAAACAACAAACCGAGCACCGTACGGCACATGAAACGCACGCGATTTCCTTTCAAGCGCCGAAATGCTTTGCCATCTCAGGTCTGTACAGATCTGCGATTTTAAAGGGCTGTTTTTTCGAACCCGTTCGACCTACTTTGAGACTCGGCTCAGTATTAAACCAGAACGTAACGCTGTTCGTTTTCCTATATATAGCACCGCATCCAATAATCATGACAATCAGTCAGCGACTGCTGGGCATGCCGTTTCCTTTCCTCCGCACCACCAGGGCAAGCACTGCAAGAAAACAGGACTGCTCTTTCCGTTGAATCTAATCAAATCATCTTTGAGCGTAACGGTTAAAATATACGGCTCACATAAACGAGGGGATATTTCAAAATGAAATACCCCCAATAAAATAAAAGCAGGACACGTTGGCGGTCAAAGCAACGCCGTGGCTTTTTGACGATTCCTTTTACAGCCTTAATGAGCGGTACTTTTTGGAGTACGGTACTTCGCAAAAGTTTTATGTCACCATTAGGTTACAGCTTAGCAACGGTACAACAGCCACATATAACATCTCTGAGTCGCTTGGCTAGAATGCAACGAGAATGCTATTAAAGGCTACTTTATCTGGCAGCTTCATCGGGGTTCCAAGTTCACCCTTGTACAGTCCAAAGAAGCCTGAGCAGGAACTCTTTTTGGAAAGTTAGCAGCCAATAAACCACTTTTTCAGAAGGAAAACAGTGAAAAGACCAAGGCATGCCAAAGCTTAGATAAAGACTGGACTGAGGATCAATGGGAAAGGGGATTTTGGGACCGTTGGGCGACAGTACGTTACATATAGTCATTATACTGCTGCCAAAACAACACATCTAATGCCGGCCTAAGACTTTTGCACTGCGCTGTACGTACAAAGCTCATTTCAAAATTGGTTTAGCTCAGCACACACCAGGAATCATGATTATTTTTGACAACTGAGCATAGCAACCACCTAACACGACAGACAATTGTCACAAGGCAAAAATGCTAAACGCTGGCATGTTCAGGTAGCTTGTAAGCCTTGTCGGGGTAGTTTGCACTTGAGTCTCGGCAGTCTATCCGGCCTGGTCGGTTGATTCACGTACACAATTGGTCAGTTTTGCAGCTGATCCGCGACATCAGAGATACTACGCTTTATTTTTGGTCATGGTTGCCGACCAGCTGCAACGCACCACAGGAGTGTGCTGGCAAACTGTCACTGCGCCACCCAAGCAGCCAATCTTGTATACAAAAGCTAAAGGATTCTTATAATAACTCGTGCTCTCACTTTTTTTCCAAGGAGAGATGTTTGTTATGAGGGTTCGAAGCTTATTCCTGAAATTAATCAGAGCAGGCAGAGGTAGATCCTGGGAAGGGGACCAGTTCATGGCAGGGCATACATTGTGTGAATAAACATTTGTTTGATATTTTTCTTATGTGAAATCTCGCTCCTTTTTTGACACCCAGCGCAGTGGGGGCAGATTTCAAACGAGAACGCTGAGGGTGACAGCAACATCGATTTTTCCGAGACGGCCACAGGACGAAACCCAGAGAGAAGCAGAGGCTCACAAGGGGAACCAAATCTCCTCAGGATGATAGCCGATAGTCCGGCTATGGACATGAAATATGGAATTTACATAATCAGGATTAAAAAAGGGAAACCTTCAGAAAAATGAGTAATGCTAATAAATCTGACAAAAGCCTGGAAGCGGGTCAAAATAATTTCTGAAACTAGACACGTGCAAAGGACTCCTTTTTGCAGTTGTTACCACTCTGCAGACATACAGCCCTACAGGCCTCTACTTCAGGTCTGCATTAGCCTACTGGACTCTGAGGTTTCAAATCCCACCACTGCCAAGCTGCCACAGTTGGGTCCTTAAGCAAGGCCACCATTGCTTGAATGTAAATGGTCTGGTTACATCCCCAGGTCTGTCAGTATGTAAATTATAGAAGGGGTGGTGTAGTCTGGCATGTGTGGGGAAGCCCAGAGGTACCACCGCATTCCAGAGAGAATAAATCTGCAGGTGACACGATCCAGTCAAGATCTTTTACAGGTTGTGGGATTACGATAAGGACTGTATTAAAAGCTCAGCTCAGGAAACTATTCAGCAATGGACAGCGACAACACTTAAGACCATCCAGTGACAAGCTGCAAACCGCTGTCTGGTTGCCAGAGCCGTTAACTTGAATGCCGCAGGACTGAAAATCACAATAATTAAAACCACTTGATGGGTCTGAGCATTCTATGGTGGTTATTAGCATGATAAGCAGGTTTTTTTTATGGGTGGCAGAGCAGTGATACACTCTGCTCTCGATGTGATTATTGATTTGTGCTTCGGTGCTGAGAAGAAGAGGCGAAAAAACGGACAGCAGCCGAGATCAAGAGGCAAGACGACCATTATTAAAATAAAACAGCCTGAATGTTGTATGGGGACAGAGGCGTGAGAGACTAGTAGGCGTGTCAAGTCCATTCTGATACTGGGCCAGTGCTTCAGCCAATCACAGTGGTGAAATCTAACCGAGACTGGGTTTGTGTGTGATGTGTTGTCATCATAATTTATTCCATTTGCCCAAACCTTACCCTTAATCCAAGTCTTATTCAACATGGAGACGTTTTATTGTCTGCTCTAGTCAAGGTCTTCACTCTTCTACACAGTCCACATTTGCATAAAAACAGGTGGGTGGAAATGCCAAAACAGGCTGAGAGAGCTAGTAGGTTAGGGCTGAGAGTGAGAACCAGGCGGAGGATTAGCTCACAATCGCTTCCCGCTGTCGTTTTGCATCATCAGCATGCAGCGAGCATAACCAGAACGCTGTGTCCCCGAGACGGGGTCTGTCTTCTTTATAAACCCACTCTGATTTGCTCAGGAGGTGAGGTGCGGCAATGAGGGGAGAGAGGGAGCAAGCGGGATAAAGGCGAACGCGGAGCAGAGGGAAGAGCTGTAGGGATTGATTTTCACATGAATCTGAAGTCGGTCTCCAGAGGGAGAGCAAGACAATGAGAGGAAGAAAGAGGGCATGTAACCAGGGACAGTCGTGGCTCCGGTTGCTGCCCTTTATTTACTGCCCTTTCTCTCCGACCCGGATCCTTTCATTCCTTCACACTCTCACGCTCAAACTTTCATTCAGCCGCCGCTTGATGCACAAACCGAGCTCTGTGAGACGAGTGAAGATAAAGGAAGTAGGACGGAGAGACAGAGATAAAGAGAGAGGGGTGGAGGTGCAGATAAAGGACCAACAATAGGTGAAGAGGTAGATGAACCGATCTGGGACAGATGAATGTCGTGCCCCTTGAGATTCAAGGGCAATGGAAAGTTTGGGAACCTTTTGCAAGTTCTTGAATTAATTAATCAGCAGATGAGTTCCGATTGTAATCAGAGTCGCAGTGACGTCACACACTTGTACTTTTCAGGTGTTGACTTTACACGCTTGTACCTCAACTTTCTCAAAGGCAAGTTTCAACTCTCTGCTTATCTCAGACAGGCTCACAGGGGTCCAGGAACTCTCCGGACAGGGGAAACTATGCCAGGACATCACAGGGACTCGGCTAGGGGTGACTGCTATAGTCGAAAGGAAAATAAAATCACTGGGAGGCAACGCTGGGACATGAACTGTTCCGATGCTGGTCTTGGATGAATTCACTTCTATCAAAGTGTCTGATGGCTCTGGATCCCAATCTGGTTGAGGTCCATGTTCCGAGTCATGGGGTCTGGGTATATGATGGTATAAGCAGACCAGGGGAAAGGCTGTGGTCTAGTTCTTCTAGGGCCAATAATCCTAACCGCTTGTGGTCTCGTCTACATTTAGGTTCAGTTTCACATTTTGTTATCTGCACATTTCCCCTGACTGGCCTCCCATGTGGTCACTGGGAGGCATCACTCAGACTTGAATTCTGGTCCTAGCAGTTGTGGGTTAGCATTTTAGGACAATGCACTATCAGGGCCCAGTTCCCAGCACCAAACCCAACTCATGGACCAAAACACAATCTACAAAAACATTTAGGCAGTTCAGTCAAGATTTTTTTTTTCAAACTGTCTATCCAGGTGTGAGTTAGTACGTAAGATAAAAATAAGTGTAAGTGAGAACTTTATTTTTGTCTTCGTCTTCTCATTTGCACTCAGCCGTCTGACACACTTGCAGTCACACACGCCTGAACACCTCTGATGAGACGAGATGGACAGGGTGAGAAAGCCAGAGAACAAACTCGCGAGCACGTGATAACATCCCCCAGCTCTCGCACAAAAAAAACAAAACACAAAAAAAAAAAAAAAAAAAAAAAAAGAGTGCTGCTTGTGTCTGCTAATTATCATTTGGTAAAACCTAAAAATAACTTGTTCATTTAGTCGTGCAGATGTGAGTAACCGTAGCAGGCAGAGCTGTAATTATGTGGACACACTCAACTCACATAGAACTATATCTGCCACCAGACTCAAATCTTCAATAAGATCAGAATGCCTTGATAGTCACGTGACCTTCTTAGTAGTTTTTGGTACACTTCTGTTTCACTCCCGTACTTGAACAAGCCTTCCTGAAAAAAAAAGTCCTCTTGAGTCATGAAATATGGAAACTGAAAGGAAAATAACGTGAACCAGCACCGGCTGTGCTTCACTGTGCGCTTCCTCACACATTATACCCTTCAACTTGGGTGAGCAGCCTGTGTGTGTGTGTGTGTGTGTGTGTGTGTGTGTGTGTGTGTGTGCGTGCGTGCACATGGGCATGTCTCTAAACAAAAACAAAAAAAACACAAAAACTCTTTT
>JAUZST010007197.1:0-14336 GCA_034779995.1 Parotocinclus haroldoi | reverse complement strand
TATATATATATATATATATATATATATATATATGTGTGTGTGTGTGTGTGTGTGTGTGTGTGTGTGTGTGTGTGTGTATATAAAATGTATACTGTTCACAAAAATTAGTGAATATTTTAAAATGAAATATTGCCTATTTAAATATTCCTCAATTTTTGTTATCAGTATATGTGAGTAAAAATGATTATGCAGGATATATATACATATCCCAAACATGTCCTTCATATTAAAAGCTGTTAAATTGTATCAAGGCAATTTTTTTCCAATAGGAAGGTGGTCATGAAGCATATCAAAGAAGATTATAAATATCAGAGAAGACCATTGAGAATTATCTCATAAATTGATATGTATGTGGACAACCCATGTTCGTGACTGTGTATGTATAAATATCTTTATAATTTTATATGTATAAATTAATATTTATATGTATTAATATCAAATATTTTGTGACACAGTTGTTATGGATGTAGAGTTGAGGTTGTAGCAAACAAACAACTAACATGATGAGCAGCCACATTAGATTCTGTGTAATAAGTCTAATGTTCATGTTCAATCCTATTGCCACAAAAGTCTTGGCCAAGAAGGCAATGGGAGTGTCAGACCAGCCTGAAATGCACATAATCGAAAAGAGGAATTTGAAAAGTGCATCATTATAGTACTGCATCTCAGTAGAATGCCAAGCCAAGATGTTTTGTTGGGCAAGATACAAAAGTTTGAAAACAGGCACTGTGAAGTTTTCCAGGCACATATACTCACACTGTAAGACCTCACTCTCTTTCTCTCTGGTGACAGACTGTGGCTTAAAATTACAGACACGCAGATCTGTGTTTAATGATGTCGGGCGTCACAGATTCGCGGGCTCACTAAAATGGACTATTTTAACTTCGTGTGAAGAGACTAAAGAGGAAGACAAGCGTCTTAGCGACACACACAAATTATGATTGGGCGCTCACTTTGGGTATTTGTACCAGGGCCCATGCTTCTGAGCACATCTCCCTGTAGACATTCCCATGAAGCACAACTAGCCTACACATTTCAAATCACAGCCAAACCAGCAAAGTACTCACAGACGCGTTCAAACAAACCCAATGAAAAGCATTCACTTTATTTTACCAGAGCTGGCCAACTGTGGGTGTGTGAATTTGTGCTCGTAAAAAGTCTCTATTTAAAATTTTGAATATGTCACTTTGGCATTATTGCACAGAAACACAGTGCAATGCATAGTATATGCCATTTTTAACTCAGCAGTCACTGGGTTTGTCTTTTTTGGCTGGTGCACAGGTGTAAATGGTAGACACTAATTAGCTTGGACAGATTTGTAACACTGAGTTGTTTTAAGCTGAGAAGGTAGCACATAGCAAACAGCGGTGTGTGTGATGCATCAATATTGAGCAAACAGTTAGGGAGAGTGTCCTTAGAGACACGACTGAGTAAACACATGGCAGACGTGATGAACTCTAACGAGGCAATAAACTCTCCAGATCTGTATAAGACCTGTCAGTTGTCACCAAGAACAGGAAAGCCTTTTATTCTGATTTAACATCAAAACTACATTAACATTATGCATTTTAATAACTTCTGCTAGCAGCACTGGCGCTCGCAATAAATCTTTTTAGTCAGCAATGTGCATATTATTTTCATATTAACTTTTCCATTTAAGTAAAGAGTTAAGACCACAGTAGTGTGTGGCACTGCTGCATACGCACACATCGCGACAGACATGGTATTGTGAGTGATGTAGCAGCAGCAGCAGCAGCAGCAGTAGTGTGAGGGCAGAGTCTGAGGCGTTTGGGGTTTGGGACAGTCTGGAAACTGTGTTTACGCTGAACTACTCGTTACTGGCCTGACCACAGACCTCTGTTGGCCACAGGCATGTGTGTATGTGTGTAAGTGTGTTTGTGGTGACAGCTAGGAGGGGGGTTGGTTTTGAGAATTGTGCTCAAATACGGCAGCTACACTCAAACTAAGTTGCAAGACTGATGTGAAATAACAATCTGCAAGCCAATTCTTTTACAAAGACACTGCCAGTGCATATTGTAGCATATTCATTTTGTTTATGATATGAGCACATTAAAATAATCAACTATTCAATACATGCCAATTTCCACTCAGTTATTAAAAATACATACATTAGTTCTTCAACTTGACTAATGACTAACTGACTAATTTGCAGTTCTGATTGGTCTTGCCACACCAACATGCATAAAGCACACTCACTTTAATGGGGTTTAATCAAGACATTGTTCTTACCAGTATTTATTCTTTTTGGGGTCTCATATGTCCAACTATTTCCCATTATTTCAAACAAAATACATGTTTAAATTCTGATCTGCTCATGTCAAATTTTCTATTTACTTCTGTATTAGAAGAAACTATGCAAAGCATTTGTGCAAACAGGTGATACACTTCCTTCACCAGCTGGAATCTGTGCTTAAATAAGTTAGCCTTTATTGCCACATCACATTGCTCCAGCCTTTCAAAACAACCCACTCAAGTGTTATGCTCAGTACTTCACTGTAAACATCTTGTGAACTAAGGACCACTGGGCCAATCGAAAGCCACATTTTATGAGTGAACTGGAAGAAATGGCTTTGAAGTTCCTGGTTATCGTAAGTGGTTATTAACCGCAGATCCTCCCCTTCCCAACCCTGCAACCCCAGAATGCTGTTCTGTCGTCATGGCGGGATGTCTTTCTGTGATGTTGGCTGTCTCATGTGGGAGCCACAAGGCAAGCATTCATCCATCAGAGAAGTGGATGCTTGCTGGTTCCTCCTTCCCTGGAGTCATGCTCTTCTTTTCAGGTCTTTCCCCATAGACTTTAAGCTTTGATCCCTGCTGGTGTCCTGACAGCCTGACATGTGGATTTGGTTTTCTCATTTTAGGACATATTCATTCAGATTCACATCAGAGACATTAGACAAAAACAAATTTCCCCATCCCTACATGTCTGTTTGGCACATCCTATTGTTTTCACTAATTAATACAAAGTTTATTACTTTGGATTAAGCATTAAATATCATTTTTAACAAACCACCGAAACGTATTAGTAACGGTTTCCTGGGTTTTCTTGCTTAAAATGTAGAATATGTGGGAAATTAAAACTGACTGTAGTTAATTAACCATGTGTTTTAATGTTACAGATAATGGTAGATACAACCCCAAATTAAAAATTGCATGTTATATAAAACTGTTTAATATATTTACTTTCACTTTTGTTTAATTGTTGACAGTATGAACCTGATATACTACATGTTTTGTCTTATCAGCTTCAGTTCATTTTTAATAAACATCCATTCTTGCATTTCAGGACAAAAAAACTGGGGCAATTTAGTAATGAACTAGTAATGGATAAAACAACCTCAATAATGATGTGATTTCAAACAGGTGATGTAAAAAGGTGACTGTAATCATGATTTGGAACAAAAGTAGCATCCAGGAAATGCTTTGATTAGCAGAGATGGCCTGAGGATCTCCAGTTTGTCAACAAATGCATAAGGAAATTATTAAAATGTTTAAAACAATGTACCTCAAAGAAAGATTGGAAGGTTTTTGCATTCTTCTCCCTCTACAGTGCGTAAAACCTTTAGTGCATACAGGCCAAGAGCAAAAGTTAAAGATGAACGCCTGTGATAGTCTATCTGTGATCTCAATGCATCAAAAACTGTCATTATTGTTATGATAAGTGTTAGGACCCAAGTATGCGGGACTGAGGGATCCCACGGTGTATAATAATAATGGAGAAATAATATATAAACAAACTGAAAAGGGGAAAAAAGGAGCGAAAGGTTCTCTATCCCAGGTGTTAGCAACGCGCAAATAAATCGTGATGAACGCCAGGGAGCTGCCCTTTACGGCCGAATATGGGGTTCGCCGCCAATAGCAACCCAATGGCGGCTTATAGCCAGGGTCTGGAGGCGACCCCTCCGGCCGCGGACCAAGGATGCGAGCTTCATGAGCTGTGGGTCTGGGGTGCAGCCCCTACCAGCCGCAACTCCCAGACGCCATCAGCTTCCGGAAAAAGGAAGCGGCGGAGTCCATACTGGACTGTGGGCGAACGTACAATGCGAAAAGCACAATGAGGTGATGATTTGGAACGTCTCCCAAATCGGGAAGCACGGGGGGACTGCGAGTAAGCAAGCATGGGCTTGAACGCGCGAGAAAGGGTGCCGAAAGGATGCTCCCCAAATCGAGAGGCGCATAGGCGTTCTGGAGCACCAGAGGGCGAGTGTGAGCTAGAATGTGCGATAGTGCACAAAGAACAAGAGCATGGAGACGTGGAGCCAGGTGAAGTGAGGTTCGATAAGGGCTGAGGACAGGAACGGGGAACCCTAGATCTGTCCCTACGGAAGATAAACTACCTCCGAGGTTGCCCGCATACGCATCCCTCGGCACTGCAAGCCCCTAATCGTAACCGATCGCAGTAACTGATGTCGTGAACGGAGCCAACGGTTAGCGTATGGGCGCAGGCGTGCGCGTTGATGGTCGGACATGCGAATGGAATGTAACCACCCAGCCACAAACGATGCCAGAAGCCCCACTTAAGTAACGGCACACCAGGTGTTCGTAATCAGGTCGCAAATTAACACGCTACTACGCTCAGAGTAATTCATGCTAGATATGCTGCCTGCGGGGTCAAGTCCATCTTGCCAATGCAAGTCCACTTCTCCAAGTCTGCAAAAAAGAAATGATGCCCATAAATAGAACAGAAATAGCTTTCAGTCCATAGTAAACAAGGCAATTACATAAGGAAGTAAATCCATTTAATTGAAATGGGAAAACTCCGTACAAACATGCATTTCTGTGCGTTTGTGTCTGAGGTCCGTTAGTTTAGCGGAGCTGTGTCCCAATTAAAACGCAACACTAAAATAGTACATCTAGCTGTCTAGCGAATAATACATAAACATGCGATTTAAAGTGCAGATTTTAGGAAACAAGGCTTAATTGTACCTTTAGCATAGCCAGTCGTCCAAGTCTGTTTCTCCCAGTGGCTTCTATTACCCGCCTTCTTAAACCTACCACCAGAAGTTCGCTTTGGTGTCTCATCTTAATTACCGCCATTTATGCACGATCTGATGTTACTCCTGCTTTATACAGAACTCTACAAGTCTGTTTGCAATTCTGTTTTCTATTTGAGCCCAGGTGATGTAATTCCTTTCAGCTCTCACTTACCTTCTACATCTATGTTATTATTACAGTAACGGAGGGTGCCGGAGCCCAAACCAACTTGCCAATGTGTATCCTAAATTTACATGATACAGATGGCTTGTGGAACGAGAGCTCCCGGTGTAACCCCAAGCACCAAAGAAGATCAAACTTATAGAGCCATTCCATCTTTGAATTAAACCTTTTGAGGTTATTGCTCTTTTTAGTATGCCATTGTGCATTCCGTTATGTGGGCTAATTTAAGTTGAAATAATGGCGCCAACAGTTTTGGGATCAAAAAACGTTAAGTTACTTTAAGCTTCCTTCACTCACTATTAGGATCCAAAATGTAAGCAATCAGCTAGCTAACTTACCTACACCAATATGTTAAATATCACAATATGACAAAATACCACAAAATTTACTTACTTATTTCTGTTTTTTCTCTCCCTCCGCCAAAATGTTACGCGCTGTCCAGTCATGGACGTTATAAATGTTGTTCCAGCTAAATAATTGTGATTATTAGAACTAGATCCACATTGAATAATACAAATACATATTATACCCATCTACACAAGAACCCATCTTAAATACATTATGTTGGAAGGAAGTGATATTTGAGATGCACACAGTCCATGTACAGTTCATATATTCTAGAGCTAACAAATGCCAAGCTTACATTGGGCTCTTATCTCAATCACGCAACGAACATCAAAACCCTGGTCAAGCCGACTCATGGCATTGGACCCATGTCTGGCCCAGACAGCACATGCCATAACCCAAGTTGCATCAGGATCATGGCATTGGGCCCATGTCTGGCCCAGACAGAACATGCCATAACCCGAGTCACATCAGGCACATGACACTGGGCCCATGTTTGGCCCAGACAGCACATGCCATAACCCAAGTTACATCAGGCTCATGGCATTGGGCCCATGTTTGGCCAAGACAGCACTTGCCATAACCCAAGTCACATTGTGCTCATGACACTGGGCCCATGTCTGGCCCAGACTGCATATGCTGTAACCCAAGTCAAGCCCGACTCATGACACTGAACCTACATCTGGCCCAAGTAATGCATGCCATAACCCAAGTTGAACTGGCTTATGACATTTAGGCCCACTTCTGGTCCACACAACGCATGCCATAACCTAAAACAAGCCTGGTTCATGACACTAGGCCCACATCTGGCCCACAAAATACTTGCCATAACCCAAGTCAAGCCTGGCTTACAACATTTGGCCCATGTTTGGCCCACATAATAGTTGCCATTACCCTGGTTAAACCCGGCTTGTAACTTTTGGCCCATATTTGGCCCCATACAGCACTTGCCAGTGCCATAACTGAGCCTTAAGTAGCAAAATGTGTTTGCTATCTGGGTATACCCTGGTACCTATAACTACACCATTGATTTAATTAATAGTTAATCATTAGGTATTTTAAAATTTCATTTTATAGAATTTGTTGCTAGAAGAACCTCGTCTGAGATGGTAGCGAAAGTGAGCACAGGGTACGTGTAATGGTAATGCATGCCCAATTTGCAAATAACAGACAGGCAGGGCAACCAATCAGAAAGTCCACTATATTTAAAATGTTTTAAATACAGAGGAACAAGGCCAAGGAACAAGATTTTTTGTCATAGTCAAGAATGGAAATAAGACTCTTGCTATTTGAATATTTACATTTTAAATTAGTAAAATTTGGATAGCAGCATTGCACAGTGGAGGATGGTGAGTGGCAAAATGCTCCAGAACATGGTTAGCAATTTGGTGTTAGTAATTTAATTTAGTACTTTGAATTAAAATAACTCCATAACAGTGCCAATAACTATTTAGGAGGTGTGCCATAAAATACATTTCCTTTACCTAACCTATAAACCTTTACCTAACACTGGGACAAAACAAAACAAAGCAAAACAAGCAAAAACATTCCCCACTGTAAAGCACCAGGGTAAACTTTTGGTCTACAACCATGATAGTTACAAGGAGATTTTCAATAAAAATCTGACAATCACAACAGAGAAGCTAGACATCTTCCAGAATCTTTCAGCAGATCAGTGATTCAAATATTACTAAATATTACTACTAGGTATTTTACTACTAAATACTTCTATGTGAGCTACCCACTTGTGAGAATTCACAATTATGAATCTATGGCCCTGGGGGAGCTCTAATGATTCTGTATTGTCCTCCATTATCTCGTTGTATGAAAAAAATATTTTAGAAGGGTGTCATACTGGCATTAACTAATAAGTGGGTCATTAAGTTACTTTGGAATTTACATAAATAGTATAATTAGATGTTTCTTATATTTTTGTGTGAGATAACATTAATTGATAATGAAATAATATTTGTATAACCATATTTGGCGTGGGTGTCATATCTGAGTCTCATGTGTCAAGAGAGAGAGAGAAAAAGTATGGACAGTGGTCAAATGAATCAGTATTCCAGGTCTTTTTTTTTGCTTTTTGCTCTTTTAATAATGCTAATGTTCATGACTACACCATCTGGGAAACACTGAACAACAGTGATGTGCATATGTGCATAGCGAGGAGAAAAACATTTGTGGCCATCAAGTGTCTACATGGACAACCAAGAAGGGCATTGAGAAAACTGTTTTAAATGGTTGAGACCAACATATAGTGAAATTTTGTTCAAATTAAGGTAGTAAGTTAGGGAGAAATGGACTATGGAATAGTTATGATCAATCTTTTCACACTGAAAACGACCAACAGTGGTCTGCCATCATGTTTGTGTTCCATCTGCCTTGATATCTACTGTATGTTCCATGGTCTTGATGTCAAGATGGAAGCATTTTCCTTGTTCTTCAATCCTAGTTCCAAGATTTGAGGAGAAAGAGTTCAGGTGGATGTCAAGGAAGTACAATTTGATTGTTTTCTCCCAGTCCAACCAATCAACAAATTTTAAACTAAATGATTCTAATTTTCAAAGTTGCAAAAAAGGTCTGTAATCACATCAGAAAAACCAGACCAAGCATCAACTTTTTTCATGGTATTGAGGAATTCTGTCTTTGATTAGAAGCCTAATTTGTGGGCCATCAAATGTGCCAACTTTCAACTTCTCATGTGAAAGAGCAAGAAATATTGTGCGCAAGTACTTGAAATGCTTACCATTTTGATGTTCTCATGAAACATTCTCTTCTTATATATTTATCAACAGGATCAATAGGAATGGAAACTAATTTATTGCCATTGTGAAGCAATACACAGACTTCAGACTTCTCTTTGAACTGTCAATAAAAAAGCATCCATTCATCAGCTACATAACTATTACATGCCTCTGACTCAATAAGACCTTTGACATCTATGCATTATACAAGCTTCTCCTCTATATAGGAATAATTCAGATGATCTTTCTCTCTGTTAGGGAGGTATCAGGAGCCAACAGGTTCTTTTCCTTTAGCCTTGGATCCAGTAACTCTGCTGACGACTTTGGCAAGATCTCATACAAAGCAAGATCTCATGCAAAGTCATTCAACCTAGCTCAAGTGAATGGTTGGCACATTCTGTCATAAACTTCTGAGGCCAATAAATCTTTACTGTTGTAGTCTTTAAAAATTAGAATGACAGAATTTCCAAAGTACTGAAGATAGTTGTAAGGACTACATAGTAGCACTGAGAAACTGGTCTTGTGGCTGAGGGGAGATTTGGGTACTGGATAGAAAATTTTTATTACACATGTAATCTAACTATACCAGTATTTCACACTGACCATCTAGATTGGTATTATTGAGACAGTAATGTTATGTTGTTGGTGTTTTTAACGTCATGATTTATGATGTATATCTAATTAGATATCAATTCAACGAAGATAAACTCATTATGCTGAAAATATCCAGTCCATTCTCAGAGATTTTTGACTAAATATTAATATTAATATATTCATGAAGTAATACTGTAATATAATAACATCAAAATGTAAAGTCTAATTAAATATTTAACATTTAATATAATAAATAATTATTAAAAACATGGTCAGCCATTTTCTATTCAGTAATCAAATACAATTTGGTGGCTGGTCGTGGTCTTAGTTGGAGTTGGAGGGTGGTGGTAATGTTGATGAGTTTGTGGGTAAATAGCAATTGGGTGTTCCTCATTTTTATTTTATTTAAAGCTGGTAACTGTAGAAACTATGAATCCCATAATTACTCAACATTGTTCCAAAAGCTTTCCAAAAGAAAAGCTTACACTTTCAATCAGAGATAGTTTCAGGGTAATAGAGCAATGGACATATGTAAATATATTTTTTTAAAATCAGATACAGTACACCGCAGACCAGGTAACAATAGCAAGCAGCTCCATGTTTGGCTAGGCACTTCTAAATGAATACCCTAGCACAACATTAGACCACAAATAAAACAAATACAGTATTATTATGTTTTAGTCAGGCTATGGGGAACGAAGCAGGGAGAAAGATACTAAGATATAATACCACACAGACAAAAAAGGGAATGGGGCATGAGAACAAAAAGAAAGAGAGTCAATACAATAAGTTATAAAAAGAATGTTTTGGTTAATGGTAGTAGTAGAATTTAGATTGTTTCTGTTTATATACATATAAATACATTTATATGTCAAGAAAATTATCAAGCACTGAATTAATGTAATTATTGAAAATAATTCTTTATCTTAAGTGTTAAATCGCTTAAATGATTTAGGTTTTAGCTGCCATCTTATCAGATACTTATTTGTGTCTTTACAGCTGACTTAAGGGGGTAAAACCTCTTAATGCTGTTTGTAAACTATTACAATCCCCACAGTTGTTTCCTATCTATGATCATTTATTCATATTTTTAGTTTCACATTTCTTTCGGTTCCTTCAGTTATGTACTGCATCTGTACATCTCTAGTTTGTTGACACCTGACAGTCAGCTTGTAACTCTGGTCTAACTGCCTATTTCGAAATGCATTTTTTCCTCTTGCATTTACTGGATGATCTTCTTGCCAGCTTCTGACTAAAGCCTGTGTCTTTGACTGTGTTTCGGGATTTATTCTGAACTGTTTTGTCTGCCTGATTCTCTAATAAACTTCTGGTACATGGCTTCGTGTGTGCATTTCCAATTTTGTCTGACTATTGATGCTTCATCACTGTGAAATATGGAAAAAAAAGAAAATGAAATGATGACAATAATAAATGCAATATTTTGAAGCTCATATTATATACCCCTGCTGAAAAATGCTGAATGAAATCCCTTCTATGAGATACACTGCAGGATGTCCGGCACATATCACGTGTGTATGTGATGGCCAGGAAATGGTCTGGGCAGAGACGGGAGTGTGTAGTGAAGGTGCCACCTGTGTCTGGATGGTGGACAATGAAACTGGGGAAGCTGCACATTCTAGTCAATCAATCCTGACTACTAATTCTCACTATCCAGAGGTTATTAACTGTGTACATGCTGACACAGAAACACTGCTCCAGGACAAGACATAATCTATCACCAAGAGGCACACTACAAAGAAGGAATATCTAATAGTCTCTTTCATTCATTCATGCATTACATTTCTTAACTATTTCATCTTGGTCAATACTGGTGCCTAGCCAGTGCTCATCAAATACCTTTCCTAGATGCTCTTGTTGTACCAAATCATGATTATACTCCCCTCTCTACATCACCCGTTGTCATGTCATTACTTAGTTTTTCTCATTTATCCCTAGGCATAAATTACCCCATCCTAACTTTTCTTGTAGCATGTTGCAGGCCTGAATTAATATTTATTAACAAATTTCATTTGATATTTGACTTTCAAATATAGGATTGCAGTTCATGAGTATGTTAGGATGTTAAAGTATGTTGAGTATGTTAAATTGTACCTGTTAGTATATAACAATGGTAATTGCTTCATGAGTGCTGATCTTTATTGCAAGCACAGGAATTTGAGTCTCTTTTAAAGAAGTATAATGAATTCAGCTGTTACTTTATTTAGTATGCCCCCTGAGTATATTCATGAGTATTCACAGCATTCTGCTGTCTGTGATTATCATGCCATAGCAGGGCATTGTGAGAGCTTGTGGAGATCCTTGCTGTAATTTGCATTCTTTCCTGATAAAGCAGTGATCGGTGCACTGCGTGAAACTAGCCTCAAAGGAAGTGATCTCAGGGGCTGATGGCATCCTTAAAGAGAAGATTGCATAGCAAAGCAATTTATTGTTTAAATTTGCACATATTAATCCTTTTTATAGCACCATTTTCTCTTCTCATCTTTGTCACGTTTGTCCTTCTTCTTTTTGGTCCATCTATCAAAAATTTCAGGATCTCGTCTTTCTTCTGCTGTCCATCAACCCACATCCTATAGTCATCATTTTATTTGTCCCCATGTGTCTAGTCAACTAGTACTGATGGAATCCTGTACCTATTGTAAATAGCCTTTGACTCTGTTGTAAAGTTAAATAAACAAATAAACAAACAAACATGTATCTTTTACTCCAGCTCTATCTACAGGCTACAGTATATTCAGGCTTACTTTGTACCTCTCCTGGCATCCTAATGATCTGTGTCTCTGTGATTTGATTGTGTCTCTGATGAAAGGAGCTGCCTTCATTTTTAGAGGAATGTGCCCCTTAATGTCCATGTGGAAACATTTGCTTGAAAGACAGCTTTTCTTTTTTTGGTCTTGCCTTGAGCATCAGAGTAATCACTGCTCTGTGAGTGAGGTAGACAAAAATAGTATAGTACTGTAAAATAAACGTAATCGGTCAACCCAATCTCAAATTTGTAAATCCTGATTAAAAAAGGGACACTTTGTTGAATTTCATACAAATGAAGTCACAGAAGAACATACAAAATAAGAACTGCAAGATAAAATCTTCAACATTCTTAACTTATATTACAGGTTATGTAGGGAAAATCAACAACAACATATAATTTCAAGGTTGAAATTATATCAATCACAATATTATAAGTAATTATACTACTGTACTGAGTCACAACTTTATTTTACATTCAGGAGGGTGAAACATGGTATTACAGATGTGTGGTGATAATACAACTGGTAGTACTTTAGAGGGCATATATCATATATTGATTCAATAATATTTAATATTATATATTGACTTTGATGTATATGCTGAATGACTCCGATGCATACT
The DNA here is from genome assembly GCA_034779995.1 of Parotocinclus haroldoi. Classification (NCBI taxonomy): domain Eukaryota; kingdom Metazoa; phylum Chordata; class Actinopteri; order Siluriformes; family Loricariidae; genus Parotocinclus; species Parotocinclus haroldoi. Next base: position 2,085 of record JAUZST010007197.1, on the reverse strand, counting down.
TATGGACCGCAATCATACTTGCAATTTTAATACTATACATAAACACTGTTGCATATTACATTTGACTACATTGTACTTCATTGTTTGATTTATTGACATTTGCATTAAATATTTTCTCAGTTCTACTTGATTTTGCTGCAGTCATTGCCAGTAATTTACCAAAACAAAACAATGTAATTGCAGATATTGTGCATAACAATATTTAGGGAACAACGCTGTATTAGTACATATAAAAATAGAATTGCCACAAATATGAATCACAGCATTAAAACTGATTAGTGTAACTTTCATGCAAGCTTATGTAGCACATTATGAAACAGACATTAGTGATTTGTATGTCAATAACTATAACACTCAGTATGACTACAGGTGGTAGCCATTTAGACAAACATGTTTACAAACAGGAATGAGGAATCTCAACTGTGCTCCTGTCTGGGTCCACTCCAGCTTACTCTGGCTTACACACTTTTGCAATGATTGTCTGAGGCTCAGGAGCATGGCAGACTTTATTATTGAGCTCTTAGTTGTTACTTATCCAAGAAAGCCACAAAGTGGTTTCTAAAACAGTCACTAAGATGAATACTTTGTCTTGCTGCACATGTTATTTATGATCTACTTGATGCACATAAAATTTGTTACTGCTTATCCACAAATTTGTGTTGTGAAAAGTTACATTTTAAAAACTGCTAAGTCAATGTTTTGGTTTGGCCTAAGACTCTGCAATATGTATGATTTTGTGTCTCCCAAGACATCAGGCTTCTGTTCACACGGCAATTACATTCTGCTCTACTGCTTTTGCATTAGCACAAATTCTCAGTCCAGTGTCTCAGATAGTAAACAATTGGAGCTAAAAAAATATCAGCTGCATTTGATCAAGTTGTTATAGGTTTTGTGGTGATTTGAGTTAAATACTGGGCACTGCCCATTTATTTTAACATTGTTTACATGAATTAATGCCCTGTTTGTTATTTCTGTGTACTGTGTATATAGACATCCACTTTCAGCTAAATAACACACTTCTTCCTTTTAAGCATACTACACTTTATGAATTGGAGTTCAGGAATGTATTTCCTGGCATTGCAGTTTCTTTTATCCTGGAAATGATGCTTCAAGATGTTAGGATGTTAGTTGCTCTCCCTTAGGCAGGAAAAAAGAAACCTTTCTTGTTCTGCCTTATCACAGAGGATACGAAGCAATGCTGAATGGCAGTCATTTAGCCAAATAGTTTCCTTCATCTGGCACTGAATATGACCTGAGGGTCTTCTATCTACAGGTCATTCTACTAAGCGCTGTCTAAGAAGATTTAAGATTGATGATAGAACATTAATCAAAGTAACATTTTAGAAATATATTTAAGCACTACAACATACATTGTGCATTATATTTAAGCTTATAGAGTTTACATTTTGAATCTTACTTTATTTGCATGGTTCAGCTTGAGAAAGAGGTTTAAGAAGGCGCGAGGGATAAACCCGAGACTGGAACACAAAATGTTATCTGTATTCATTTGGATTGATCAGGGTCAGGTAGTGCCAGGACTGTTATCTCCTATGGTTTAGATTCCCCTTATTAGTCCAAAGGCGTCCAAAGTGCCCTTTCTCAAGGACATAGAACACTTACAACATGGGCCATTGCTGCAAAATGCTCACTTTTAATGTTCCAGAATAGTTTTCTATCAGGATTAAAATTGACTTGTTGTTTTACGATCATTTTAGTGCTCAGTGGTTGCTCTTCCATAGGTTAATAATAGTTCTCACTAATGTTATATTTACAAACCGGATTCCAAAAAAGTTGGGACACTAAACAAATTGTGAATAAAAAGGTGCCAACATCTAATATTTTATTCAGAATAGAACACAAATCACAGATCAAAAGTTTAAAAGTTTTATCATTTTAAGGGAAAAATATGTTGTTTCCAAATTTCATGGTGTCAACAAATGGGCCATTTTTACCACTGTGTGGCATCCCCCCCTTCTTCTTACAACACTCAGCAGATGTCTGGGGACAAAGGAGACCAGTTTCTCACGTTTAGAAATAGGAATGCTCTCCCATTCATGTCTAATACAGGCCTCTAACTGTTCAATC